>JACEIK010005071.1:77182-87478 GCA_018107945.1 Datura stramonium | reverse complement strand
CTATCTAGATAAAATAATAATTCATTATACGTGTTCAAGTTTTTCATGTATTGCCAAACTGAGAGAAACCTTATTTCATCCACCACAGGAGAACACATCTCTATACAATAATGTTAGGACTTTTGCCAAAAATTCTTTTGCCACAAGGCATAAGCCATACTTTATATCTTACGACTTTCATTTTACTTTTCGCACAATATTCATATGTACTCCACTGGTATTATACCTCGGTGTCTTTGGATTACAAGTACAAAATATCACTTTTTTAAGTAAAATAAAATATACTTGAATTTGCGTATTTTATTTGGTTAGTCATTTATCTGTTTAGACTGTTTGACAGATTTGAATTCAAGATTCTTGTCACCATTTATAATGTTGAGTGCTACATTATATCAAATATACTATCGACAATCATTTTAATTATGGTTCCAAAACGACATAACTTATCGAGATCTCTTTATGTTTTATCATCTTCAGATACTTTAAATATTATGTCATTGTGCTCTTTTGAAGCTCTTTCCACATTATTACGACTATTTGGTCATTTTCTCCTCTTCTTTTTTAAGGAGTCTTTATCTTTAGAATCAATTGGTCTATCACTCTTCAGGCATATCATAGACTCTATCCTTCAAGAACTCTAATTTTCATTGAATCATTTAGTTTGCAGCTAGATTATTACATAAGGTCAACAAATACATTTGACAATTGGTTTACAATATTTTTGCAAATGAATTATCTCTTGAACTTCAAGTTCACATTTTTTACAAGGATCTAGATAATATATTCCATGTATAAATTTTCAACTGCTAATCATTTCTCCCCCTAATGTTAGAAAATCTAACATTTACCCCCAACCTTAATTGGGGACCCATCTTTATGAGTGGTGGAGCAATTAAATCATATATCACTTTTTTTTAAAATTTTTTAGATGAGAATTATTTGATTTCTGACTCTAAACCAATTGTGATAAGGGAACCTTGTTGACTTGATGCGTACAAGTATTACTACATGTTAAATAAACGCATCTCATACCAAATTTTATTTGGAAGTTTTATTTTCATAATCAATAGTTTAGCTATATATGCTAAACCAACTTAGATATAAATCCACATTATAAACATAATTTTATAGTTAAAACTATGCTCTTAATAAAATAACTTGAGCAAACAATCTTGCAAAAACCATATTGCAAGTTGATATCAAACACACATGTGATCATACTATAGATGTATCTATTAAATCATACAGTAGTAAACAGTCCCACATGGCAGGTGGATGGACTCATATTCACCTTTTTATAAGTTTTAAAAATTCAAGGTATATAATCTTAACTTTAACTAGTACAATAATGTTATGAGAACAAACAACACAAGAGAATTCATGAAGAACTTTCTATTTCTTAAATATGTAACCACACGACTTGATAATTATTTTCGCATCACATTTGAATCAAAATGGTCAACCGATCATGCCAACTGATTTTTCTTTCAGTAAACTTCTAGTTTACTTTCACCTGTAATTCCATCATCATGTTCATATTGTATACTACAAACACGAGGAAGAAAATGGATAACCATGTACATAAATATCTATAACCCACTTCAATTTTAGTAATATGAAAATATTAAATCTTCCCATAATTTATAGTCTCACTATAACCTTTTTCAATGTTTTAAAAACTTATAAGGTTTTTTGGGACTTACTACAACACCAATATTATAAATAATTTTATTCCTCTGGTTATAACACATTAGCTCTTCGGAGCTCTCAATTAATTTTGTGTACTATCACATATTTCATAATATCATCGGTATGGTGAACATCTCCTTCAAGGAGAAAATAATACAATTATGGTCATGATAAAAGAAATTATAGGGAAGACTTACTTTTTGCTTTTACCTTTGTAATCCATGAAACATACCACAATGTTAGCGATATATTAAAAGTACTTGGCCAATGATCATTTATATCAAAATAAAATTTCTTTAGTTCTCTCAAATGTCACGACCCGAACATAGGCTCGAGTAGAGATCGGGACAATGAGCCCGAGAGGCTCTAAGTCGACCCATGAAATGAACATAGCAACTAAGAGCATAGAACAAGAGAAAACTAAAATAATAAAACATGCTTAAGCAGAATGATGAGCTGATGGAACAACATCCCCAACTAACTCGACAAAACCTATATCGTAAATAACGTAACAATGGATAACTGAATGTCCTCGAAGAATGAGGACTCACCAACACTGGCTAAACAGGTTTGAGAGGAAAGCAGGACTAATGATGCGACTGAGACTGATCCCTCAAACCTGTATCATCAAACGATACAACATAGAGTATGCGGTCAGTACTTGAAATGTACTAAGCATGCAAGGTAAGAAAAACGGACAGTTAAAATACATAAGAGTTCATAAGAGTAGGATAGCATGAACATAAAGTAAATATCATAATATAAACATGAGGGCTCAAGGTTTTCAAACCATTCATAATCTAGTCATAATCATAGTCATAAGAGAAACCTTATAAAACGTAACTTGAGCCAAAGTAACATAAATATAATAATGCCTTAATCATGAGGAACAATGGGAGAATTCGTCTTAACCGACACCATCATTATAGAGCTTACATGATGCCCCAACTATCTTGCTCAAGTGGGCAGAGCTGTTCCAGGATTGCCAGGAAAGGGACGTGCGTGATGTGATATCACAAGGGGGAATCCATGAATACATATATCTACGGTGGTACGTAGTTCTGAGACCATGGGGTTTACCTGAACGCCAATCTATTCGGTGCTAAAAACTGCTCCCAAAAACATACAGATGAGACTCATATCATAATTGTGAAATCATTCATGAAGTTCATGGCCACTAAATCATAACGTACTTGATCATACTTGAAATACATAATTAGTCATGAGTAAGGACCCGTGAGTTGGCCAAAGATCATAAATTCATAAATCATGAAAAACATGCATACTTGTGAAAATCCAGATACTTGACATTCATAAATCCATGAAGAGTACTTGAAGAGAAATCATATCATATATCATAATTTCATAATTTAGGCTTAGGAAGATCAAAATCATAATAGAATCATAACTTATCTTTTTATGAAACCTTGCATAATTGGGCATAGATTTACTTGGATTTGAAATCATAAAAATTATAATCAATTTAAATATAACATCTGCCAAATAGATCATTAGAACAACATTTAGAACATGAAGGGGATTGACCCATAATCAAATCAAAGAGAAATCCATGAATTTAGGGTTAAAACCCCATAAGATCATTAAATTGAATTTAATATTTGAACTCATAAACATATAGGTAAATTGGGGCATGAGTGTAAAGAGGGACTCTCATTCATAACCCTACATACCTGGGTAATATGATCTTACACTCTCCTTTGAAAGCCTAAAGGAATTGAAAAACTCTCAAGCTTGATCTCCAATGGGACACTCTAAACTTGCATGCATGGAATGAAAAGACTTAAGATAGGTTAAGTACTCTTAAAACCCTTATAACTGAGCTTAAAATGATGTAGTTTAGGACTTAGGGGCTTAAAAATTATAGATTTAACCTTACTAACTTCGCAGGAAAAATACAAATGCCAGGGGTCACGACTCATCTCAAGAGTCGTTCCTTGATCCCACAACTCGTGGTGAGCTCCGTTTTCACTAATGCCTTGCTCTCCAATCTTAACTAGAATTTCCCCATGGGTCACACAATGACTCGTGCCATCATCCCACGAGTCGTTGGAATCATCCTTCACCAATACTGTCTTATCCCTCCTACGGTTACAACCCACGACTCGTGGTTTCCTACCACGGGTCGTAACATCACTCATGTCTTCTCCTCCTTGCATAGTTTTCCCCAGCTTACGACCCTTCTCACGACTCATCGTCTCTCACAAAAAGTTGTGCCACAACTCATGTCTTCCAAAGTCAGTCATCCCCATATCCTCCCCACAGCCCAGACCATAAGCCATATCCACATACCATGACTCGTTGTGTGACTCGTGGTTTGGAACCTAGACTCCAGGTCTTCTTCACGACTCCTCTTACAATTCATCCTTCCTTCCCACGACACATACCATGAGTCGTTCTAAGTCATTTTTCAAGCATTTTCTACTGATCACATTCCCAAATCCCGAGTCTAGTTTTGGTATGTATCTAACCATACATGAGCAGGCAGTTATCCATAACTTTTTTAATCACATCTTGACACATTCACTTTCAAAAATGATCGAATATTCATGATACTTATTGATGAAGCATAGACACTGAAGTAGTGTGCCTTATTTTGATGATATGAGAAACCCTTTGAGAAACCAGATACGCTACCCAAGGGGATAGATTCTTTTTTCTCGAAGTCAAACTTTACATTTGTAAAGCTGTTGGAACTGCCATTGCAGTAGAGCTGCAACATTGCAATAGAACTGATGCGGTCCCAATCTTTTATTCAATGATTCATGAGCTCATCTCTCTCATCCTCCCATATATGTTAAACATAACAAGATGCAAAACCTAGTTTTTCAGAATTAAAATATGGGAAATGCAGCAAATATACCCCTCAACTCTATGATTTGGAGAAAATATATCTCCTATTAAAAAAGTTATGCAAATATATCCCTGCCATTTATCAATGGAAAAAATATACCCTTCTTGCTAACAGACCTTTTTTTAATTAAAAACTATTTATTTTATCTTTTTAAATTAAAAAAAAAAAGCCACGTGGATTGAAATAAGAGAACCACTCTCTTCTCTCTCCCTACCAGATCCACACCCACACTGACACCTATACCCACACCCAAATCCACGACCAAACATAAAAAAGAAAATCCAATTTTGTTATTGTCTTCATCACAAATTTAGGGTACACTTGGAAAAAAAGAATGATGAAACATATCTTTTAGGGTTCCGGCGATACCCATCGGTGTGTCAATTTCCAACAAAATTACTCAGCGATACACAAGTATGTTTCTGTTAGTTTCTTCCCCGTTTTTTTGACGATTTATGGTGTTATGGGTTCTAGGTAAAAAGTGTTAAAGTTTTATTAAACTATGTGTATTTTTCATGATATTTTATCCATTTAACATCTATTATCTTACTTTAATACATGATTTTTGTCTCTTTGTATGTAAAGATGAATTCTTTGGAGGTCTCGAATTGGTTGTTGGTCCTTATGTCTCGAAATAGTGTTTGGTGCTAAATTCTAAAGTGGTTCCTATGTCTAAGTTGTTTGTTTGTTCTACAAATATCCTTTTAAAGGATAATTGAAGAAGTGGATATTGCTTTCAACTATGGGGGTAATTGGATAATTTCACTGGAGTTAGTGTATAATAAAAAAATTCGCACACCTGATATGATAAAAGTGCTTCTTTAATCGGTTATGATGATTTATATGAAGCTTTTATTTTCAAATTTGGGTTTAGGAAATTTAAATAATTATTGGTCACTGGTCCATCCAGTACTTATTATATAGTTGAAGACAATGACAGAGTTAGGACTCTTCAAAAAAGACTTCAAGTTGATAAATTTTTATGTTGTTGATGCCCATGACTGAGAGTTTTTGTTTGAAATATCATACATCACAGTGAATCATATCTTGTTGATGTTGATGCTTCCACTAATTATGATTATAGCGATAGCGATAATGTTTTTTCAGATGTTGAAGTGGACAGCCAGTGTGAAATTGGTGAATATAATATTAAAATGCTTCAATATTATGAATATGAAAATCGAGAGTGGTTACTAATAGACTTGAAAAGTTTAAGAAATTGAAATTGGATATGACCTTTAGGACTATTCAAGAAGCTATGCAGGTGGTTAGATTTTATGCTATGGCTAACCAGAAGAAGTTGAAAATAAAAAAGAGTGATTTAATAAGAATTGGGTATAAATGTGATGATGGTGATTGTCCCTTTACTCTTTTGATATCAAAGGATGGAAAAGCGGCTACTTTTAAGGTCAAAACATTGGTAGAAGAGCATACTTGTGATGATTGTTCTGTCAATTCAAAGGAAAATTATAATGTATTAGCTGCTTATTTTGAGGAAGAAATTCAAAATAATCCACGATACTCTATCAAAGACATGAAAGGACAGTTGAAAAAATATTTAAAGTTGAATGTCTCAAGAGACAAGCTTAAAAGAACCAAAACAATGGCTCTTGATAAGCTGAAAGGCAATTTCAAAGATGACTATAATTGGCTTGAAGCTTATGGACAGGAACTTAGGCAGACAAATTCAGAAACTGATGTTGTTATTAATATATCTTAAGATGCTTGAACAAAATAAAAGAAGGTTTCTGAGAATGTACATTTGCTTCAAGGATTTGAAGCATGGATGGAAAAGTTTGAGACCTATAATTGGTTTAGATGGAACATTTCTTAAAGAAAAATGTAAGGGACAATTACTGGTAGCTATTGGTCAAGACTCAATGAATCATTTTTACCCAATAGCTTGGGCAATAGTGAAAAAGAAAAACATAAGAACATGGACCTGGTTTATTTAATTATTGAGGATTTCTTTGGAGCTGAAAAGTGGTGAAACTATAACATTTATTTCTGACATGAAAAAGTAACTTACTACATTTTATTTTCCTTTTTTTCCATTTCTTTTCATTTTTTCTTACTTCCATTTACTTTCTTTTTGATATGTAGGATATGTTGGATGTTGTAGCCAATGTCCTTTTAGAAGCACACCATAAATTCTGTATGAGGCATATAGAAGCCAACTAGTGCAAGAGGTGGAGAAGTGGAGAAGAGAAAAAGTTGATGTGGTGGTTTTCATGGAGGACCTATGAAGAAGAGCTCAAAGACACTTTGAAAGTGTTAGAAAAAATGGACAAAGACTCAGCCAAGGATATTCTTCATTTTCCTCCAATTAAATGGTGTAGGGCATGTTTTGATACTCAATGTAAGAATTTAATGGTGGACAATAACTTTACCAAGTCTTTATAGTTAGATACTTGAAGCTAGACAAAAATCAATCATTAAAATGCTAGAGGAAATTATGGTGAAGGTGATAAATATGTTGGTGAAAAATGAGAAATGGCTATGAATTGACCGCTAATATCAGTCCAATAGCTATGAAATTATATAATGACTATAGATTAATGGATACCACTTGTACAATTGAGTTCAATGGAGATTATGGTTATGAGGTGAAAGATGGAAATGATTGGCATACAGTGAATTTGGAACTGAAAAAATGCACCTGCAGGTTATCATACTTGGATGAAAAACCATGTCACCGTGTCATCAAGACACTCATGTACAAAAAGCTGATCCATCGAAAGATGTCTGTTACTGGTAAAAAATAAAGCTTATTTATTGACATATAAGCACAAGTTACAACCACTTAGGGGCCCTCCAATTTGGAAAAATAGATCATGCTCAAGCAATGGAACCTCCAGAAGTTGTCAAACTTGTTGGTAGATCCAAGATGAAAAGAAGTACAAAATCTGATGAGGTAAGTTTAAAGAAAGGGGAATAGAAGCAGTCGATAATGGGAACTGTAATGAGATGCAACAAGTGTGGTGATTTCAATCATAATGCAAGTGGATATTTTAAGGTAACTATTCATAGTTTTTTTAATTTAGTTCAAAGTTAGTCTTCCATTCATTAAATTCACAACAATTATTTTTTGAAGAACCATGAAGGTGGTGAAAGTTCACAAGGAAGAAATAAGAAAACAAGCAGTAAATGTAACACCCCAAAAGTCCTTAATACTAGACCCTAGATATGAAATAGGAACCAGTAGAGAAACTGAAAATTTTCCTCATGACGACTCTTAGTACAACTTATGAGAGCATGGAATGAATTGTATCAAGAGCTGTAACAAGAGGTTCAGAGGGGTAGCAGGAAAGTGGACCATCCCAGCACGAGTCTTAGTATGACTCATGACATGGAGGTATGAGTTTTGCCAAGACTCATAGTATGAGTTTAGAGAGATTAGCAGAAAGTGGCAAGAAAACCATGACTAGATTCTACAATCCATACTAGGGTGGTACGAGTCGTAGGGAAGGATCATAGGTAGTAGGTTCAGAGAATTTTCAAGGAAGGATCAGTAGCTACAAAGACATAGCACGAGGCATAATATGATGGTATGAATCATCATTTCAGTAGTGAGTTGAGATATTGTACGCCTAGTACTTTTGGGCTAAGTTTGAAACTCTTCTAGATATATGGATAGACCCGAACTCAATGAATTTTATAGAAACATGATGTTAAGATCTATTATTAAGTGTAATAATTGCATTGGATACAAGTTAAGGTCATAAGGGACCTCTAGCATAAAGTTGGCTTGAGAGCTTTCCTACCGATTGAGTTTTTACAGAAAGTTCTTATAAGAGTCAACCTTAAATGATTATAATACTCTTATTTTACAAAGTGTTTTTGGATATCCAGTATAACAAATTGAATCTCTTTGAGAATTATTTCCAACGCATCATACTTTGTATCAATCGGAGTTCGAAGTAAAAAGTTATTGTCAGTTTAGTGAAGTGCTGCTAGGTTTGGCGGACAGGACCTGCCCTGTCACCACGAGTCACTATACAACTCGTGCTATGAAGGTACGACTCGTACCAGGAATTTCATCAAGACTTCAACCCATCCAAAATCCATGAATGGAATACCACGACCCATGGTATGTCACCAAAGTCGTGGTACGACCCACGACATTGAACCAGCAGATTTTCAAAAACTTTTTATCAGGGGCATTTATGTAATTTTCTACGCTTTTAACTCATAATATAAGACTTTTTGAACATCAAAAAGGGTATTTTAGAAGGTTTTAATCATTCTTAACCCTCATTCTACTCCTAGCACTCCAAATTGAAGATTAAATCTTCTCAAGGCAACCTAGGGTCCTTCATCACCTTTTTTCCAATTTCTCTTGGATCTTCAAGGAAAGTCAAGGGATCAAGAAAACCAAGTATGTAGGGCCATGAATGGTGGATTTCTTCCACCCTCATTTCCTTCTCAAGTTGAATTCATGATCTTCACCTCCCATGTCTAATTTTCAAAAATATAAGGCTAACTTAATATGTCACAACCCGAACATAGGCCCGGATCGAGACACGGGACAAGGAACCCCGAGAGGCTCCAAGCCAACCCATGGCATAATCATAGCATAACATTAGCAAGACAACAACTAACAAAATCATAACTGAGCGGAAACTGACTGAAAAAGTATAATTTTAAAATCCAAAATAACAAAACTGAATCTATCTTTACAAGCCTGAAATTCGTTACTACACTAATGAGTTGCTGGGACAAGCCCCCAGATAACTCCTAAAGTCTGAAAACTGAAGCATAAATGAAATAGAAATCATAGATTGCATCCTCGGTAGATGAGGACTCACCACAAGCAGCTGAGGTGGGAATGGAGCATATCTAACCACATGGCTAAGTTTGGAAACCTGAATCTATATCATGAAATGATATAACACATAAAGTATGTAGTCAATACTTGGAATGTACTAAGTATGCGGGAAGCGTAAATAAACTAAACATACAAGTATGCAAGAGGAAAGTAAATCGAATGCATCAATGAGCATATAACTGAGCTGAAATACAATAACCCTGTCTGAGATATACATATATGTATATATATAAAGCTTTATTTGAAAATGTTTTATGAAGTATAATCAAACTAATGCATAAGGGTCATGTACTATATATACACTAAGAACTGAAGTTGTAACTGATATCGTACACTGCACTTACTATCTGCTGATAATAGATTCTGAATCCTGCTAAACTGATTTTAACTGAAATCTGAAATTATACGGAGCTGAGCTGAACTGATATCATAGACTAAGGGAGACATTCTCTGCTATAGAGAGTCCCTGACTGACTAAGGGAAACATTCTCTATTATGGAGAGTCCTTGGCTAACTAAAGGATACATTCTCGGCTATAGAGAGTCCCTGATTGACTAAGGGAAACATTATCGACTATGGGGAGTCCCTGACTGACTAAGGGATACATTCTCTGCTATGAAGAGTCCCTGACTGACTAAGAGAAATATTCTCTGCTATGGAGAGTCCCTAATTGACTAAGGGAAACATTCTCGGCTAATGAGAGTCCTGATTTACTAGAACATGGAGGTCATTAGTCTAACGTCATTCGTCTAGTCTAAGTTACTTCAGCTAATCAGATACATTAGAATTCAAGTAATTACATCATACTGAATTCATTTAGAGTTGATTAAGGCTACTTTCTACTAACAACAAGCCCAAAAGTCTGAAGGATCATTCTCATGCTTTATCATCATAATTCATATCATCA
>JACEIK010005071.1:30915-42166 GCA_018107945.1 Datura stramonium | reverse complement strand
AATTTACATGAGAATGTACACAATTTATTAGACAAACAAGACGAAAGTTATACATTTGAGTATCGATTTGGCATATAAATATGCCCCTTATCACTGCCCAAAAATCATTAATTTCAAAAGTTGAGGAAAATCATATATAAAACAAACTAACCATGAAAAGGAAGTTAGAGTATATCATACTAAAATGTTAAGTTCATACAACAAAATTCAGTTCAACAATCATGCTACCATGAATCCAACAAAGCAACCTAATGAAAAATAACGTAATAACTTCTTTCTTAAATTTGTTGGTGGTCCAAAAACTTCAACAATATAACACTGCAAATCAATCATCTTATCCAACATGTTGGAACACTCCAAATCAATCATCTTCTCTTTCAACATGTTGTTGGAACATTCCAAATTTGCAATCTTCTTCTCCAAAATATTCTTCTTACTTCAAAGATATATTTTTAATTAATCTCAAATTTTATACCAGCATAATCAATCCATGGAAATATACTTACTCCACTATGTGAACACTTATTAAAACGTCAATCAGCGTTTTGTGGAGTCCAAGCATTTAAATGGAGGGCGTCCATTCCGCAGAAACACCTTCTAATATCACCATTAGACATAGAGCTCTCTGATATTTTCTTCAGCAATTTAGAGTTGATATTGTTCTCCTTCAATCGAAACCAATGAACAAATAAGAGAAAAGGATAGAACTAATGGAAGGGAAGAAAGTAATAGAAACATACCTCAGTATCACCGGATAATTATGTTAGAAATCGGCACACTAATTGTGTCACTCCCCGATCCTACACCCTGGATGTAATACAGTACTTGGAGCCACAAGCGACCCCAAGTACACCCCTGGTCTATCATACACTAGAGTTCTGAGTAAACATGCACAACGGAAGTTTTAAATATTAAGAAAAGGCAAATACTAAAAGTGGAAAAAGAAATAATATATCTGTAATTCAATTCTGAAAGACAAGTCTAGTCTAAAAGCCAACTACTAAGGAGTTGTTGGGACAGGCCCCCAGCTAGCTCCAAGTCTAAACAAAACCATAGCCAAATGAAATAAATAAAAAATGCCCTCGAATGATGAGGACTCACACTCTGATCTGCTGAAATGTAATTATCTAAAACTAAAGTAACTATCTGTGCTAAACCTGAGAACCTGCAGCTGTATCATAAAACGATACAACATAAAAAGCATGCGTCAGTACTTTGAATGTACTGAATAAGTAGGAGAGACATACTGAATATAAAATCTTAACTAAAATGGCACGCCATGACCAACAAGTAAACTGAACTGAACTACTGATATAATCTAAAATGGTCAAGACGACCCTGACTGATGGCCAAAGACATGCCCTAAGTATGAAACACTGAATCTGAAATATTGTATTGAACTGAGCTGCTTATTCTATTACTGGACTGGACTGACGAATGGGAGAGTCTATAACTGACATTTAACCACGTGAGCTATACGTGGAGTCCGATGTACACACCCCACAGGTAGGACCCAATATACCTTGCCAGGGTATAAAGGCATGGACTATGAAAATCACTATCAAAAGGGGGTCATTAGTCCAAGTAAATAAAACCTACGGTGGCAACGTAGTTCTGGGACCTGGGTGCGCTGGAACCCTGGCCCTTTCCATGCTAAGTCCTACTCCCACTGGATAATCCTATTACTGCTACTACTGACAAGCGGATAGCTCGATACTGGGGTCTAAGACTATACTAACCCAGGGATACTGTCAGAGAGTTCGCTGAGCGTCTTATAGGACCAGATTTGGAAACTGAGTTCTAAGACTGGTCAGAGCTACTTATCTGGAAGCGTCGTAACTGTCTAGAGAACCAACTGATAACTGAACTGGGATCCTGGGGCTGGTCAGATCTATGACTGAATATCATGACCGTCTAATGAACCAAATATCTAAAATCTGAATCTGAGTCTTGAATCTGGGAGGCACCACTAACACCTCAAAAATAAGTTGGAGTCAAACTGATCAGTTGACATTTTCTGGACAACACTGATGTTGCTAAAATTGTCTGAAGCTAGACTGATATGGTGCGTACTGAGACTAGACTACTAGAGTTTTGTGTTCTAACTGATTAAATTACTAACAGCTAGTAGAGATCCCATTTGGTCCGACAACATGGACAATTTCATAATATAAGGAAAAATTTCAAAAACTATGGGAAGTTCATTCAACAGTGCAAAAGTCATTTTTGTTTATGGAATATTTTCTCAACATATGTATGTATGTAGGAAATTCTAGAAAATTTCAACTCAAGACATTCTTCATTCACTAGAGAGAACTGAACAAATAAAATCATTATTCGAAAATTAAGGCTTAAATTCACCGTTGTGATAACACTGACAATTTGATAAGGAACTGATGAAGATCATAATAACAATAAATATAAACAACGTTCTGAGTGAATTCAATATAAATAACATGAATGCTTCTCATACTCGAAAACTCAGGGCTTAAAATTAACAGAAGAAATTGAGGAATATGGGGACGCAAGGGAAGGACAATACCCTTACTAAAATCCCACATACCTGGTGGAGAATTCCCTGGAGAAGAGGACCTGGACTGCTGTGGTGAATGAATGACCCTAAGCCTGCTAGAGGGTTCTTGAGAGATATATCAATGAAATTCTGAGAGTAAACATGAGAATGAGGGGAGAAAACTATTTAAACTCTCAAAAATGTCTAAAACCGAGGCTAAAATGACATGGTCTAGGGTCCAAAAGCATACGAAAGTTGAAGTTTCCCTTAATGAAATTTCCCTAAAAACAGATTTGTCCCCGACCACGACTCGTACCATGAGTCGTACCACAAAGTCACGACTCGTGGCCACCTCTCGTGGTCACCTCACTATTTTCATCAATCTTCTAAAACTGGCCACGACCCGCATCCTACGACTCATAGTGCAATCCTATGGGTCATACTGTCAGTCGTGGTATCATACACCCATACCAACTATGACCAATCCACGACTCCTTATCACGACTTGTTGTTATATCCTACAAGTCGTACCATGACCCGTGACGACTCACTCTGGTAGCACTGAGAATTTCACCATGAGTCGTACCTACGTATCACGATTCATAGGACCACTCGTGATATGACCTCAGGCTTCTGAACTTCATCACAACTCGAGTCACGAGTCGTAGGTCCTCACCACGACTCGTTCCTCGAGTCGTTCTAGTGAAAATTTTCAGGTTTTTTCTGCAGCTTCCAACTTCAACTCACGGGTCTATGATTAGGCCCTCTCCGGGGTATTACAGATGGGTGTCACCGAAACCCTAAAAGATATTTTTCATCATTCTTTTCTTCCAACTATGTTCGAAGTTTGTGAGAAAGAACTGGATTTTCTTTTTTAAGTTTAGATCGTGGGTTTTGATCGTGGGTGTGTAATACCCCAAAAAGGGCCTAATAATATACCCAGGAGTTTAAGTTGGTAACCACAGCAAAACCTAAAATTTTGCACCAGGACAACTCGAGGTACGATTCGTGGTGAGGACCTATGACTCGTGACTCGAGTCGTGATGAAGTTCGGGAGACTGAGGTCATATCACGAGTGGTCCAACGAATCGTGATGCGTAGGTATGACTCGTAGTTAGGAGTCATGGTGAAATTCTCAGTGTTGTCAGTGAGTAGTCACGGGTCATGGTACGACTCGTAGGATGTAGCAACGAGTCGTGATGAGGAGTCGTGGGTAAGTTGTAGTTAGTATGGGTGGATGATACCACGACTGACAATACGACCTGTAGGATGGTACTATGAGTCGTGGTATGTGAGTCGTGGCCAGTTTAAGAAGATGGAAAAGAATGGTGAGGTGACCACGAGTCGTGACTTCGTGGTACCACTCGTGGTCGGGGCCAGAATTATTTTTTAGGAAAATTTCATTAAGGGAAAATTTGACTTTCCTATGCTTTTGGACCCTAAACCATGTCGTTTTAGCTTCAGTTTTAGACGTTTCAGTGGGGTAAAATGGTTCCTCCCCTCATTCTCACGCTAATCATCAGAAGAACATCGTAGAATTCTCTCTCAGAATATTTCAGAGCAAGGGCTAGGCGGAACTTTTCTCTTTGATTTTCAGGAAGATTCTTCAGGTTTCTTTCCTAGGTATGTGGGGTTTTAGCAAGGGGATTGTCCTTCCCTTGCGTCCCCAAAGTCCTCATCAATTTCTTCTATTAGTTTTTGAGCCCTGAGCTTTCTAGTATGAGAAGCATTCGTGTTTATTTTCGTTGATTTCACTTAGAATGATGTTCATATTTATTGTTTATATAATTTCCATCAGTTCCTTATCAGATTGTCAGTGTTATTACAAAGGTGAATTTAAGCCCTAATTTTCGAGTAATGATTTTACTTGTTCAGTTCTCTCCAATGAATGAAGGATGATTTGGGCTATATANCCCATTAACGAGAATGACTTTTGCTCTATTGCATGAAATTCCCAAAATTCTTGAAATTGTCGTATATTATGAAATTGTCCAGGTCGTCGGCATAAATGAGCTCTCTATTAGCTGCTTAGTAATTTAGTCAGTTAGAACACAGAACTCTATCAGTCTATTCTCATCCAGAATCACATCAGTCTAGCTTCAGTCAAATTTTAGCAACCTCCATGTTGTCAGGAAAATGTCAACTGATCAGTCTGACTCCAATTTATTTTTGAGGAGTCATGGTGCCTCCCAGTTATTAGACTCAGACTCGCAACTCAGATTATTTGGTCCATTAGGCGGTCATGACATTCAGTAATAGCTCTAACCAGCCCCCGAACCCCAGTTCAGTTATTAGTTGGTTCTCTAGATGGTTACGACGCTCCCAGATAAGCATCTCTAACCAGTCTTAGAACTCAGTTTCCAAATCTGGTCCTATAAGACGCTCAAGAAACTCTCTGACAGTATCCCTGGGTCAGTTTAGTCTTGGACCCCAGTATGGAGCTATCCGCTTGTCAGTAGTAGCAGTAATAAGATTATCCAGTGGGAGTAGGACTTAGCACCGAAAGGGTCAGGGTTCCAGCGCACCCAGGTTCCAGAACTATGTTTCCATCGTAGGTTTTATTTACTTGGCCTAACATCCCCCTTTTGACAGTGATTTTCACAGTCCATGCAATGGTCCTACCGATGGGGTGTGTACATCGGGCTCCACGTCTAGCTCACGTGGTTATATGTAAGTTATAGCCTCTCCCACTAGTCAGTACAGCTTACTCTCAAATTCTTCAGCCCAGATCAGTTCAGTGCAGTATGTCAGACTCAGTATTTCATACATAGGGCATGTTTATGACCATCAGCCAGGGTCATTTTGACCATATTAGTTTTATATCAATTGATTTAGTTTTCAGCAATTCAGTTGGTCATTTCATGTCATGCCAGTTCAGTTACTAGTTTTTCATGTCATTCATGTTTTCCTCACATACTCGGTACATTCAAAGTACTGACGCATACTTTTATATTGTATCATTTCATGATACAGCTGCAGGTTCCCAGACTCAGCATCATTAGCCGTTGTGATCCAAATACTCCTCTGTTGCAGCTGAAGTGTGAGTCCTCATCATTCGAGGACCTTGTTTTACTTTCTTTCAGTTGAATTATTATTTAAGTTAGACTTAGAGTTAGTTGGGGGGCTTGTCCTAGCAACTCCTCAGTTAGATGGCTTCCAGACAGACATTGTTTTCAAGTTTATCTGTATTATTCAAATGTTTTGAACTTTATGTTTTCAGACTTGTCTATCATAAATATTTTATGATATTATTTTAAAGTTCCGTTGTGCATGTTTACTCAAAATGCTAGTGACTGATAGACCAGGGGTTGACTTGGGGTCACTTGTGGCTTCAAGTACCGTGTTACGCCCAGGGTGTAGGCTCGAGGCGTGACAAACTTGGTATCAGAGCTCTAGGTTTAGAGTATCCTCAGAATGTTTGAAAGACGCATCGGGTAGAGTCCTTTTCATGGGTGTGAAGCATGTCACACTTATGAAGAGGAGGCTACGAGATGTTATTAGGAAAAATGCCCTTTTTGTTTATGCTCTTTATCGTGCGTTAAATTCCAATTCCAAAGGCGTCTTTCTAAATTATGTCCTATTTCCTTTTAGTGAACCATGCCTCCTCGACTTGGAAATAGACGAAGAGCCGGAAACACCAACAGACCCGCTCCACCACCTCCGGCAGTTCCTCAGGACGACTCTATGTCTACCTCCGAATTCAAGGCAGACATTCAATTGCTTACTCAGACCGTCACCAATCAGGTGAACCAACAGGTGGTTCCAGTAGCCATAAATGGGTCTACAACTGCTGCCTGGGTGCGGGATTTCACCAAAATGAACCCTCCAGACTTTCACAGAACTAAGGTGGGAGAGGACCCACAAGGCTTTGTAGATGAGATTAGAAAGATCACCCAGATCATGGGTTTCAGCTCCTCCGAGAGTGCTGACCTGGCTTCCTACAGCTAAAAGGGGTAGCTCAGGTTTGGTACGAGCAGTGGAAGGAGAGGTGGTCAGCAGAAGCAGGACCGGTTGAGTGGGAGGAGTTTCATACAGCTTTTCTGGATAGGTTCTTTCCTCCGGAGCTGAGGGAGGCTAAGATGGCAGAGTTTATGAACCTACAGCAGGGTAACCGGATAGTGGAGGAGTATGCTCTAGAGTTTACTAGACTATCAAAGTATTCTCCAGAGATGGTGGACGAGCTAAGGGCTCACATGATGAAGTTCGTAAATGGAGTATATAATCTGGTCCTCAAAGAATGCAGGACGGCAATGCTAATCAAGGACATGGACCTTTCTAGCTTAATTGTGTATGCCCAGCAGATTGAGGTAGAGAAGCTGAAAGATATGGAACATAAGAACAAACGGGAAAGAACTGGTCATATAGATTTTGGCCACCAGAGATCTGGCGATGGTAGACGCCCACAACAACAACAGCAGAAGGCCCCAGCACCTAGCTCAGCCAGCGCCCCAACCTTTCGGTCCCGCCAGGATCGGAGGGGTGGGTCTTCTAGCATTCAGTCTCAGGCCCACAGTACAAGAAACAAGTATCCAGCTTGTCCCAAGTGCGGAAAGAATCATCCTGGAGAGTGTCTTCAGGGAAGAAAGGGTTGTTTTGGATATGGACAGCTTGGGCACCGACTCAAAAAGTACTCGTCAGTGGGGCAAGGGAGATCACAATCCACTACCTTATAAACTCCAGTAGGTCAACCAGCTCAGCAGGCCAACTCATCAAGTACAAATGGCGGTCAGTGCTAGAATCATTTTTATGCTCTATCTTCTCGTCGGGATCAAGAAAGCTCACCTGACGTAGTTACAGGTATGTTATGCCTCTTGCATCTATACGTATATGCCCTTTTAGATCTAGGAGATACACTTTCGTTTGTGACTCCATATGTAGCAGTTCAGTTCAGCATCAGGCCAGATGTCCTATCAGAACCCTTCTCAGTCTCCAACCCAGTTAGCGAGTCAGTCAGACCAGCCGGGTAAAGTCATACCAGCTGATCTTGTAGAGCTAGACATGGTCGACTTCGACCTTATTCTTGGCATGGATTGGTTACACTCCTGCTATGCCTCAATTGATTGCAGAACTAGAGTTGTCAAATTTCAGTTTCCTAATAAACCAGTTTTAGAATGGTCGGGCAGCAGTTCAGCGCCTAAGGGTTGGTTTATTTCCTACCTTAAGGCCCAAAAACTCATTTCCAAAGGATGTATATATCATATAGTTCGGGTCAAGGATTCCAACTCTGAGACCCCAACCATTCAATCAGTTCCAGTTTTCAACGAGTTCCCAGATGTATTTCCTGAGGATTTTCCCGGAGTTCCCCCTAAGCGGGAAATAGACTTCAGAATAGATCTCCTCCCAGATACTCAGCCCATCTCTATCCCTCCTTATAGAATGGCTCCAGCTGAGCTTAAGGAGTTGAAGGAGCAACTAAAAGATCTTCTTTACAAGGGTTTTATCAGACCCAGCATCTCTCCCTAGGGTGCTCCAGTGCTATTCGTGCGTAAAAGGACGATACCCTCAGAATGTGCATAGATTATCGTTAGTTGAACAATGTCACAGTTAAGAACAGGTACCTTTTTCCCAGAATTGACAATCTATTCAACTAACTTAAGAGATCCAGTTGTTTTTTCAAGATCGACCTTAGGTCAAGGTACCATCAGTTAAGGGTTAGAGAGAGTGACATACCAGAAATAGTATTCAGAACTAGCAATGGTCACTATGAGTTTGTGGTGATGTCCTTTGGGTTAACAAATGCCCCAGCAGCCTTAATGGACCTAATGAACAAGGTTTTCAAGTCGTACCTAGATATGTTCGTCATTGTATTTATCGACGACATTCTAGTGTACTCCAGAAATGAGGAAGAGCATGCCAATCACCTAAGGTTAGCATTACAGACCCTTAGAGATCGCCAATTATTCTCCAAATTCAGTAAGTGTGAATTCTGGTTGAAGTCTATGTCATTCTTGGGTCATGTGGTATTGGGTGAGGGAATACAAGTAGACCCTCACAAAATTTCAGCAGTGAAGGATTGGTCCAAACCTACCTCTCGTACTGAGATAAGGAGTTTCTTGGGTTTAGCAGGCTATTACCGATGGTTTGTGGAAGGTTTCTCCTCCATAGCATCTCCTCTGACCAAGTTAACCCAGAAGAAGGTGAAATTTCAGTGGTCAGATGAGTGTGAGAAGAGTTTTCAGGAGTTGAAGACTTGACTCACTACTGCTCCAGTTTTGACCCTGCCAGAAGGAATAGACGGGTTTGTTGTATATTGTGACGCCTCGCAAGTTGGACTTGGTTGCGTTTTGATGCAGCGCGGCAAAGTGATAGCCTATGCCTCCAGACAGCTCAAAGTCCATGAGAAGAACTATCCGACTCATGACTTGGAGCTGGCAGCAGTGGTGTTTGTGTTAAAAATATGGAGACATTACTTGTATGGAGCTCACGTAGATGTATTTACAGATCATAAGAGTCTGCAATATGTGTTCAGTTAGAAGGACCTAAAATCTTCGTCAGAGAAAGTGGTTAGAACTACTGAAATACTATGACATAAGCGTGTTATATCACCCGGGCAAGGCCAATGTGGTGGCTGATGCACTAAGTAGAGTTTCTATGGGCAGCGTGGCTCATGTAGAAGAAGGCAAAAAGGAACTGGCTAAAGATATTCACAGGCTAGCCCGGTTGGGAGTA
Organism: Datura stramonium; assembly: GCA_018107945.1. Classification (NCBI taxonomy): domain Eukaryota; kingdom Viridiplantae; phylum Streptophyta; class Magnoliopsida; order Solanales; family Solanaceae; genus Datura; species Datura stramonium. The sequence continues at coordinate 32,985 of JACEIK010005071.1, read as the reverse complement.
CAGTTGGTGGATTCAGCTGAAGGTGGAGTAATTATGCAGAGAGGGTCAGATTCTTCCTTAGTTGTAGAAGTTAAGTACAGGCAAGATGAAGATCCCATTTTGCTTAAGCTTAAGGAGGCAGTGCTCAGAAAAGAGATAGAAGCTTTCTCCAAAAGGGGAGATGGTGTGCTCCGCTACTAGGGTAGATTATGTGTACCGGATGGCAGTGAGTTGAGATAGCAGATATTGGCTGAAGCACACAGTTCTAGATATTCCATTCACCCTGGTTCTACTAAGATGTATCGTGATTTACGGGATATTTACTGGTGGAACGGCATGAAAAGAGATATTGCAGAATTTATAGCTAAGTGCCCGAACTGCCAGCAAGTAAAGGTAGAACACCAGAGACCGTGAGGTATGACTCAGGACATCAGTATACCCACATGGAAGTGGGAATAAATAAACATGGACGTCATTATGGGTCTACCTCGGACTCGTCGGCAGCATGACTCTATCTGGGTGGTAGTAGACCGGATGACTAAGTCAGCATATTTCTTCCCAGTCAAAACCACAGATTCAGCTAAGGACTATGCTATACTTTACATTCGGGAGCTAGTCCGACTGCATGGGTTGCCCTTGTCAATTATTTCAAACAGAGGTACCCAATTCACCTCTCACTTCTGGAAATCTTTTCAAAAAGGACAAGGTACCCAGGTCAAGCTCAGTACAGCTTTTCACCCATAAAAAGATGGACAAGCTGAGCGGACCACTCAGACCTTAGAACATATGCTAAGAGTGTGCGCAATCGATTTTAAGGGTAATTGGGATGACCATTTGCCTCTTATCGAGTTTGCGTACAACAACAGCTATCATTCCAGCATTCAGATGGCCCTGTTTGAGGCATTGTATCGTAGGAGGTGTAGATCTCCTATAGGTTGGTTTGAAGTCGGCGAAGCTACCTTGATAGGGCCAGACTCATTTCACGAGGCGATGCACAAAGTTTAGCTCATTCAAGAAAGATTGCAAATAGCCCAGGGCCGTCAGAAATCCTATGCCAATGTGCGAAGAAGAGAGTTGGAGTTTTCAGTTGATGACCGGGGATACCTGAAAATTTCTCCCATGAAAGGGGTGATAAGGTTTGGAAAGAAGGGGAAACTCAGTCCTAGGTATGTGAGACTCTATAGAATTTTGCGGCGTATCAGCAAGGTGGCCTATGAGCTAGAGTTGCCTTCAGAACTAGCAGTTGTACATCTAATTTTCCATGTATCACTTTTGAAAAGGTGTATTGGAGATCCAACCTCTGTGGTTCCATTGGATAGTGTGGCAGTCAAGGATAGTCTTACCTATGAGGAGGTACCAGTCCAGATCCTTGACCGTCAGGTTCGTAAATTGAGGAACAAGGAAGTAGCTTCAGTGAAGGTTTATGGAGAAATCAGCATGTTGAGGGAGTTACGTGGGAAGCTGAAGCGGATATGATGGCTAAATACCCCACTTGTTCCCTATTGGCTCAGTTTCAATTTGAGGTATCAGTTTTTGCCCCAGACCTCTAAACAGTTTTTCATGTTCAGTTCATGCGTGCAAGTTTGTTTTATGATATGCTATAGTTATGTAATGTCTGAATTCAGTTCAGCTATGTAGTTCTTTTCGGGGGTAGCCATTCCGTTAGTTTTCAATTTTAATGGTAAATATTTGCATACGGTAATTGTACGTTTCTGTTGCAGCTTATTCCCTATATTCGAGGACGAATGTTTTCAAGGGGGAGATATTGTAATACCCCGGAATGGTCCTAAGAATAGACCCGGTAGTTTAAGTTCGTAACCGCATAAAAACCTGGAATTTTTCACCAGGACCACTCGAGGTATGAATCATCGTGAGGACCTACGACTCGTGACTCGAGTCATGATGAAGTTCGGGAGCCTGAGGTCATATAACGAGTGGTCCAACGAATCGTGATGCGTAGGTACGACTCATGGTTAGGAGTCGTGGTGAAATTCTCAGTGGTGCCGGTGAGTAGTCACGGGTCACGGTACCACTCGTAGGATGTAGCAACGAGTCGTGATAAGGAGTCGTGGGTAAGTTGTAGTTAGTATG
>JACEIK010005071.1:16941-30263 GCA_018107945.1 Datura stramonium | reverse complement strand
AGGTCATCGGCATAAATGACCTCTCTATTAGCTTCTTAGTAATTTAGTCAGTTAGAACGTAGAACTCTATCAGTCTAGTCTAAATCAGAATCACATCTGTCTAGATTAAGTCAGATTTTAGCAACCTCCGTGTTGTCCAGAAAATGTCAACTGATCAGTTTGACTCCAATTTTTTTTCGCGGTGTCAGTGGTGCCTCCCAGTTATTAGACTCAGACTCAAAACTCAGATTATTTGGTCCATTAGGCGGTCATGACATTCAGTTATAGCTCTGACCAGCCCCCAGACCCCAGTTTAGTTATCAGTTGGTTCTCTAGACAGTTATGACGGTCCCAGATAAGCAACTCTGACCAATTTTTGAACTCAGTTTCCAAATCTAGTCCTATATGATGCTCAGGGAACTCTCTGACAGTATCCCTGGGTCAGTTTAGTCTTGGACCCCAGTATCGAGCTATCCGTTTGTCAGTAATAGTAGTAATAGGATTATCTAGTGGGAGTAGGACTTAGCACCGAAAGTGTCGGGGTTCCAGCGCACCCAGGTTCTAGAACTACGTTGCCACCGTAGGTTTTATTTACTTGGCCTAACGGCCCCCTTTTGACAGTGATTTTCACAGTCCATGCCTTTATACCCTGGAAAGGTATATTGGGTCCTACCGACGGGGTGTGTACATCGTACTCCATGTCTAGCTCACGTTGTTTTATGTTGGTTATAGCCTCTCCCACTAGTCAGTACAGTTTACTCTCAAATTCTTCAGCACAGATCAGTTCAGTGCAGTAGCTTAGACTCAGTATTTCACACATAGGGAATGTTTATGACCATCAGCCAGGGTCATTTTTGACTGTATTAGTTTTATATCAGTTGATTTAGTTTTCAGAAATGCAGTTAGTCATTTCATGCCATGCTAGTTCAGTTACTAGTTTTTCATGTCATTAATGTTTCTCTCGCATACTCAGTACATTCAAAGTACTGACGTATACATTTACATTGTATCATTTTATGATACAGCTACAGGTTCCCAGACTCAGCATCGTTAGTCGTTGCGATCTAGATACTCCTCTACTGCAGCCGAAGTGTGAGTCCTCATCATTCGAGGGCCTTGTTTTACTTTATTTTAGTTGAATTATTATTTCAGTTAGACTTAGAGTTAGCTGGGGGCTTGTCCCAGCAACTCCTCAGTTAGATGGCTTTCAGACAGACATGGTTTTCAAGTTTATCTGTATTATTGAAATGTTTCAAACTTTATGTTTTCAAACTTGTCTATCATAAATGTTTTATAATATTATTTTAAAGTTCTGTTGTGCATGTTTACTTAGAATGCTAGTGACTGATATACCAGGGGTTGACTTGGGGTCACTTGTGGCTTCAAGTACCGTGTTACCGCCAGTATGTAGGCTCGGGGCGTGACAGTTTGGGTGTGGGTGTGGGTGCAGGTCAGGTAGGGAGAGAGAAGAGAGAATGGTTCTCTTCTTTTAAGTCACGTGGCTTTTTTTAATTTATAAAGATAAAATAAATAATTTTTAATTCAAAAAAGGCATCTTTAATACCCGGAAAGTGCCTAAGATTAGACCCAGGACTTCAAAATAGAAATTTGTAGAAAATGGCACCAGTCTCAAAACGAGTCGTTAGGAGACTTGTTAGAAGCTTCCACGAGTTGTGATGTGACTCATGGGGAGGTCAGGTGAGGAAGTGTGATGTTTTGGGGAAAGGGTACCCCATGGGCAAGACCACAAGTAATGGTCAGTCCCTACGACTTGTTAGGTCAGTCGTGGAGAGTGGAAATTGAAAATATAGAGAGGAGGAGGCAGTGTACTTTATGGAAGGACCCCACGGTTCGTGGTCAGTCACCACAAGTCGTGAGGTGAGTCGTGATCAGCCAGATGGGGATTTTCTTAGATTGAGGCAGTGTACATAATGGATGGTGACCACGACTCGTGGTCACCAGTAACGAGTCGTGAAGTCTTCCATTACCACCCCCAGACTACTGATAGATAGTGTACCTAACAGACCATGCCATGAGTCGTGGTCAAGGGTAACGTGTCGTTAGGTCCCTCATTAGGACCACCTGGCATTGTTTCCCTGCATTTTTGCTAAGGGTGCTTCGGTAAACTCTTAACCTCCTAGATCCTAAACTAGGTCATTTTGAGAAATTTTGAGGGGATTTAGAGGGACAAAACGGTTCCTGCCTCATTCCCACTCAAAATTTTCAGAAAACATCGTAAGCTCTCCTCTCAAGAAACTCTCATGCAAGCTTAGGGTTTTCCTCCATTGCATACGTTCAAGTTTTCTTCTTCAAGGAAAATCTAACTCGGGTATATGGAAATTCAACAAGGGGAAAATTCTTCCCTTGTGTCCCCAAAACCATTCTCTAATTTCTCTTTGAATCCAAGCTCTAAGTTTCGAATGTGAATGAAATAAATGTAAATTTTCTTAGAATTCACATAGCATGATATTCATGATTGTTTTTTTTCATGATTTCCTTTAGCTCACGACTAAATTGTTGACATTCTTGTAAAAAGTGAATTTTTGCCCTGCAGATGTTCGAATAGTAAGAGATTCCTTGTAATATTCATGTAATCCATGTGGAGAAGTATATCATGTCAAATATAGATGTTTTCCTCCAATTTGTGACTGAAACAATGTTGAATCTTAGTACGTATAATTTAGCCCTATCCCTTGAACTAGAAATTCTTGAAAGTGCAATAATGCTTGAATATCAAAAGTCTTGATTGATTTAATCAGTATTGGGAACTCTCATGTTGCTAGAGTATTGAAATTCAATCAGATTATTATCAGTCCAGTTTTAGTAAAAGTATTAGCATTCTCAGTGTTAGTTAGAAATGTCAACTGATCAGTTTGACTACTTAAATTTCCAAGGTGTCAGTATCACCTCCCAGTTATCATAATCAGATTTAGAACTCAATCTACTGGTCCACTAGGCGGTCATGACATTTTAGATGTATAGCTCTGACTAGCCTTAGGGCCCCAGTTCAGACTTCGGTTTATTCTTAGATGGTTACAACTCTTCTAGATAAGCAGCTCTGACCAGTCTAGAACCCAGTTTTAGAATTCGGTTCGATAAGACCCTCAGGGTACTTTCGGTTATATATCCCTGACTAGTCTTGGGCCCCAGTTCTTAGCTATCAGCCTAGTATTTAGTCTAGGATTATCCAATGGGAGTAGGACTTAGCACCGAGCGGACCGAGGTTCCAGCGCACCCAGGTTCCCAAAACTACGTCGTCAGCGTAGGTTATAGCATTTATTGGCCTAATTGGCCCCAGAATTTTGTGATCACCTAGTTCATTTCGTTATACCCTGACAAGGTATATTGGATCCTACCGGTGGGGTGTATACATCAAAATTCTCGTCTAGCTCACGTGGCTACGTGTCAGTTATAGACTCTCCCTCTAGTCAGTTCAGTCTAGTCTCAGTCCAGTTCAGTTCATACTGGTAACCCAGGCTTAGAACATGCTTTGACCTTCAGACAGGGCCTTCTAGGCGATCTCAGTTTCAACTATTCAGTTCAGAAGTTTCAGTCGGTCATAGTATGTCATTTCAATTCAGCATATCTTTATTATTTATTTCTTTGTGTGATGTTTCTCTCACTTACTCAGTACATTCAAAGTGTTGATGCATACTTTTATTTTCTATCGTTTTATGATACATCTACAAGATCTCAAGATCAACCCTGTTATCCAACTGCTTATCAAAGATCTCCGCTATTCCAGTTGGTGAGTCCTCATCCTTCGAGGACAGAGAACTATTTATTTCTGCTGTATTTTATTTCTGTATTTAGATTTGGAGTTAGCTGGGGGCTTGTCCCAGCAACTCATCAGACATAGTGGCTTTCAGACTCAAATCAGTATTTCAGACTTGTAACTTTGTTCAAAATGTTTTAATACTATGTGTCAGTTTTATTCCCTTTAATCTTATTTCTCGTTTTAAACTTTCACTGTATGTATTTTATTACTCAGAACAACAGTGTATGATAGAAAAGGGATTGACTTGGGGTCACTTGTGACTTCAAGTACCGTGCTTCATCTAGAGTGTAAACTCGGGGCGTGACAAACTTGGTATCAGAGCACTAGGTTTAGAGTATCCTCGGATGTCTAAAAGTCACATCGAGTATAGTCCTTTTCATGGGTGTGAACTGCGCCACACTTATGATGGGGAGCTACGAGATGTTATTAGGAAATCTACCTTTATTTCATACTCTTTTATCGTGCGTTGAAATTTAGTCCTAGAATCATTCTCCTAACCCGTGCTCTATTTCATTTCAGTGAATCATGCCTCCACGATGTGGTAACGGAAGAAGGGTCGGTAATGCTCAACAACCTACTCCGCCAACCCCAGCAGTCCCTCAGAATGATTCGGTGTCTACCGCAGAATTTAGGGCGGCCATTCAGCTGCTTGCCCAGACTGTGACCAACCAGGTGAACCAGCAGGTGGTGTCGGTGAACACCAATGGGTCCGCAGCAACTGCTAGGGGCGGGATTTCACCCGAATGAACCCTCCAACATTTTAGGAATCCAAGGTGGGGGAGGACCCCCAAGAATTTATGGATGAGATTAAGAAGATTACCCGCATAATGGGTTTTAGCTCATCTGAGAGTGCTGACCTGGCTGCCTATCAGCTAAAAGGGGTAGCCCAGGTCTGGTATGAGCAATGGAGAGAGGGGTGGGCCACGGGAGCGGGACCGGTGGAGTGGAGGAGTTCAACACAACCTTTCTAGATAGGTTTTCCCCACGAGAGCTCAGGGAGGCCAAGATAGCGGAGTTCATGAACCTGAGACAAGGGAACAGGACCGTAGAAGAGTATGCTCTGGAATTCACTAGATTATCTAAGTATGCTCCAGAATTGGTGGCCGAGCCAAGGGCTTGCATGCTGAAATTTGTAAATGGGGTGTCAAACCTAGTCCTCAAAGAGTGCAGAACAGCGATGTTGGTTAAGGACATTGACCTCTCTAGTCTGATCGTCTATGCCCAGCAGATTGAAGCCGAAAAACTGAGGGATATGGAGAGAAATAATAAGTGGGCACGAACTGGCCAGTCAGATCATGGCCATCAGAGGTCAGGCGGTAGCAATCGCCCACAGCATCGGCAGCAGCAGAGGGCCCCAGCACCCAGTTCAGCCAGCGCCCCTACCTTTCGATCCCGTCAAGGAATGCCCGTCAGCAGGATGAGGAAGATCAAAATCCACTACCTTAGTAGCTCCAGCAGGACAGCTGACTCGGTAGGCTAACACATCAGGTACGGGGAGCGGTCAACGCCAAAACCATTTTTATGCATTATCATCCCGCTAGGATCAGGAAAACTCACTAGATGTGGTCATGGGTATGTTACATCTTTTCCACCTAGATTTATATGCCCTACTTGATCGGGGGCCACACTATTATTCGTGACCCCCTACGTAGTGGTTCAGGTCGCAATCAGTCCAAAAGTTCTCTCAGAACCCTTTCAAGTCTCCACCCAGTTGGCGAGTCTGTTAGAGCCAACCGGGTGTATAGAAACTGTCCAATCTCAATCTTCAATAAAGTCATTCCAGCTGACCTTGTAGAGTTAGACATGGTCGACTTCGACCTCATTCTTGGCATGGATTGGTTGCATTCCTGCTATGTCTCAGTTAACTGTAGAACCAAGGTTGTCAGGTTTCAGTTCCCTAATGAGTCAGCTCTAGAATGGCCGGGCAGTAGTTCAGCACCGAAGGGTGGGTTTATTTCCTACCTTAAGGCCATGAAGCTTATTTCTAAGGGATGTATTTATCATCTTATTCAGGTCAAGGAGTCCGACTCGGATACCCAAACTATCCAGTCAGTCCCTGTTGTCAGCGAGTTTGTAGATATTTTCCCCAAAGATCTTCCCGGAGTTCCTCCCAAGCGGGAAACTAACTTAGGTGTAGACCTTATTCTAGATACTCAGCCCATCTCCATCCCTCCTTATAGGATGGCTCCGGCTAAACTTAAGGAGTTGAAAGAGAAGTTCTTGATAAGGGCTTTATCAGACCCAGCATCTCCCCCTGGGGTGCTCCAGTGCTATTCATGCGAAAGAAGGATGGTACCCTCAGAATGTGCATCGATTACCGTAAGTTGAACCAGGTTACAGTCAAGAACAGGTATCCCCTACCCAGAATTGATGACCTGTTTGACCAACTTCAGGGAGCCATCTGTTTCTCCAAAATAGATCTCAGGTCAGGGTACCATCAGCTAAAGGTTAGAGAGTGGAACATACCGAAAGCAGCACTTAGAACTCGGTATGGTCACTTTGAGTTTGTGGTTATGTCCTTCGAACTAACAAATGCCCCTACAGCCTTTATGGACCTGATGAACAGAGTCTTCAAATAGTATCTGTATATGTTCGTCATTGTATTTATCGACGACATTCTGGTATACTCTAGAAATGAGGAAGAGCATGCTAATCACCTGAGGATAGTGCTTCGACGCTCAGAGACCGCCAACTATTCGCCAAGTTAAGCAAGTGTGAATTCTGGTTGAAGTCCGTGACTTTCCAGGGTCACGTGGTCTCAGTTGAAGGTATTCAGGTTGATCCTCAAAAGATAGCAGCATTGAAAGACTGGCCCAGACCTACCTCTCCAACCGAAATCAGAAGTTTCTTGGGTTTGACCGGTTACTACTGACACTTTGTAGAAGGCTTTTCTTCTATAAAATCTCCACTAACTAGGCTGACTCAGAAGAACGTGAAATTCCAGTGGTCAGATGCGTGTGAGAAGAGTTTCCAGGAGTTGAAAACTCGACTCACTACTGCTCCAGTATTGACTCTACCAGAAGGATCGGATGGATTTGTGGTATATTGCGACGCTTCTAGAGTTAGACTGGATTGCGTTCTGATGCAGCAGGGCAGGGTGATAGCCTACGCCTCCAGATATCTCAAGGTTTATGAGAAAAATTATCTAACTCATGACTTAGAGTTAGCAGCGGTCATGTTTGCATTAAAGATATGGAGACATTACCTTTATGGGGCTCATGTTGATGTTTTCACCGATCACAAGAGCCTTCAGTATGTATTCAGCCAGAAGGACCTGAATCCCCGTCGGAGAAGGTGGTTAGAGCTCCTGAAGGATTATGACATGAGCGTGTTGTATCACCCCGTCAAAGCCAATGTGGTGGCTGACGCCCTAAGCAAAGTATCTATGGGCAGCGTGGCTCGTGTGAAGGAAGGAAAAAGGAATTGGTTAAGGACATACACAGACTAGCACGGTTGGGGGTGCAGTTAGTTGATCAGCTGAGGGTGCAGTGGTGATGCAAAGCGGGTCAAACTCCTCTTTGGTTGTCGAAGTCAAGTCTAAATAGGATGAAAATCCCATCCTTCTTAAAATCAAGGAGGCGGTACTCAGAAAGGAGGTTGAGGCTTTATCCCAAGAGGGAGATGGTGTGTTGCGTTACTAGGGCAGATTGTGTGTACAGAATGTCGGGGTGAGTTGAGACAGCAGATACTAGCTAAAGCACACAACTCGAGATACTCTATCCACCCTGGTGCTACTAAAATGTATCTCGATTTGCGGGATATTTATTGGTGGAACGGCATGAAGAGAAACATCGCAGAATTCGTAGCCAAGTGCCCAAACTGTCAGTAAGTCAAGGTAGAGCATCAAAGATCGGGAGGTATGATCCAGGATATCATCATACCCACATGGAAATGGGAAGAAGTGAATATGGACTTTACTACGAGTCTACCTCAAACTCGTCGGTAAATAACTCCATCTGGGTAATAGTAGACCGGATGACTAAGTAAGCACACTTCCTCCTAGTTAGAACTACAGATTCAGCTGAGTACTATGATGGCTTTATATCTGGGAGTTGGTTAGACTTCATGGGGTTCCATTATCCATTATCTCAGACAGAGGCACTCGGTTCACCTCGCAATTCTGAAAGTCCTTTCAGAAGGGACTTGGTACCCAGGTCAAGCTCATCACAGTTTTTCACCCGCGGACAGATGGGAAAGCTGAGCGGACTATTCAGACCCTAGAAGATATGTTGAGAGCATGCGCAATCGATTTCAAGGGCAGTTGGGATGACCACTTGCCTCTTATCGAGTTTGCGTACAACAATCGCTATCACTCCAATATCCAAATGGCCTTATTTGAAGCTTTGTATGGTAGGAGGTGCAGATCTCCTATTGGGTGGTTTGAAGTGGGTGAAGTTGCTATAATCGGGCCAGACTTAGTTCATGAAGCTATGCAAAAAGTACAGCTCATTAGAGAAAAACTAAAAATAGCCCAGAGCCGTCAGAAATCTTATGCTGATGTGAGGAGAAGAGAATTGGAGTTTGTTATGGATGACTGGGTTTATCTAAAAATTTCGCTCATGAAAGGGGTGATGAGGTTTGGGAAGAAGGGAAAGCTCAGTCCGAAATATGTGGGACCCTACAGAATTCTGAGGCGAATTGGCAACGTAGCTTACAAGCTGGAGTTACCTTCAAAGTTGGCATCTGTGCACCCTGTATTCCATGTGTCACTTTTGAAGAAGTGCATCGGAGATATAACTTCAGTTTTTCCATTAAACAGTGTAGAAATAAAGGATAGTCTCTTATATGAGGAAGTCCCAGTCCAAATTCTTAACCGTCAGGTTCGTAAGTTGAGGAACAAAGAGGTATCTTCAGTCAAGTTCTTAAGGAGAAATCAGCAGGTGGAGGGAGCTACGAGGGTGACCGAAACAGATATGATGGCCAGATACCCACACTTATTCTCTACCAGCTCTATTACAGTTTGAGATATTAGTTTTGCCCTAGAACTCAATTTTGTTTTCATAATGAACTCATGTGTTCAAGTTTATTTTATGTTTATGGATGTATGTATGAAAAGAGAATTCAGTTCAGCTATGTAGTTTAAGTTGGAGGTAGTCATTCCGTCAATTTTTGGTTTAAATGATCGGTATTTGAATAATATAATTGCATCTCTATACTTTTCTGGGTGTTTTTCCAACATTCGAGGACGAATGTTCCCAAGGGGGAGATATTGTAACACCCCGAAAGTGCCTAAGATTATACTCGGAACTTAAAAATAGAAATTTGCAGAAAACTGAAAAAATCTGACACCAGTCTCAGAACGAGTTGTTAGGAGACCCGTTAGAAGCTTCCACGAGTCATGATGTGACTCGTGGGGAGGCCAGGTGAGGAAGAGTGAAGTTTTGGGGAAAGGGTACCCCACGGGTAAGACCACGAGTCGTAGTCAGTCCCTATGACTCATTAGGTCAATCGTGGGGAGTGTCAATTGAAAATATAGAGAGGAGGAGGCAGTGTACTTGACGGAAGGACCCCACGATTCGTGGTCAGTCATCATGAGTCGTGAGGTGAGTCGTGATCAGCCAGATGGGGATTTTCTGAGATTGAGGTAGTGTACATGACGGATGGTGACCATGAGTCGTGGTCACCAGTAACGAGTCATGAAGTCTTCCATTACCAGCACCAGACGACTGATAGACAGTGTACCTAACGGACCATGCCACAAGTCGTGATCCAGGGTAACGGGTTGTTGGGTCCCTCGTTAGGACCACTTGGCAGTGTTTCCCTACATTTTTCCTAAGGGTGCTTCGGTAAATTCCTAGCCTCCGAGATCCTAAACTAGGTCATTTTGGGAAATTTTGGGGGGATTTAGAGGGACAAAACAGTTCCTGCCTCATTCCCACTCAAATTCTTCAGAAAACATCCTAAGCTCTCCTCTCAAGAAACTCTCAAGCAAGCTTAGGGTTTTCCTCCATTGCAGCAGTTCAAGTTTTCTTCTTCAAGGAAAATCTAACCCAGATATGTGGAAATTCAACAAGGAAAAAATTCTTCCCTTATGTCCCCAAAACCCTTCTCTAATTTCTCTTTTAATCCAAGCTCTAAGTTTCGAATGTGAATGAAATAAATGTAAATTTTCTTGGAATTCACATAGCATGATATTCATGATTTTTTTTTGCATGATTTCCTTTAGCTCACGACTAAATTGTTGTCATTCCTGTAAAAAGTGAATTTTGCCCTGCAGAAATTTGAATGGTAAGAGATTCCTGGTAATATTCCTGTAATCCATGTGGAGAAGTATATCATGTCAAATATAGATGTTTTCCTCCAATTTGTGACTGAAACAATGTTGAATCTTGGAAAGTATAATATAGCCCTATCCCTTGAACTAGAAATTCTTCAAAGTGCATTAATGCTTGAATATCAAAAGTATTGCTTGATTTAATCAATATTGGGAACTCCCATGTTACTAGGGTATTGAAATTCAATCAGATTATTATCAGTCCAATTTTAGTAAAAGTATTAGCTTTCTCAGTGTCAGCTAGAAATGTCAGTTGATCAGTTTGACTACTGAAATTCCTGTGGTGTCAGTATCACCTCCTAGTTATCAGAATCAGATTCAGAACTCAGTCTATTGGTCCACTAGGCGGTCATGACATTTTAGATGACTAGCCTTAGGGCCCCAATTCAGACTTCAGTTTATTCTTAGACTGTTACGATGCTTCTAGATAAGCAGCTCTGACCAGTCTAGAATCCAGCTTCAAAATTCGGTCTGATAAGACTCTCAGGGTATTTTCAGTTATATATCCCTGACTAGTCTTGGGCCTCAGTTCCTAGCTATCAGCCTAGTATTCAGTCTAGGATTATCCACTGGGAGTAGGACTTAGCACCGAGTGGACCGGGGTTCCAGCACACCCAAGTTCCTAAAACTACGTCGCCAGTGTAGGTTATAGCATTTATTGGCCCCCCGACTTTTCTGATCACCCAGTTCATTCCTTTATACCCTTGCAAGGTATATTGGGTCCTATCGGTGGGGTGTATACCTCGGACTCCACATCTAGCTCACATGGTTACATGTCGGTTATAGACTCTCCCACTAGTCAATTCAGTCTAGTCTTTGTCCAATTCAGTTCATACCGGTAACCCAGGCTAAGAACATGCTTTGACCTTCAGACAGGGCCTTCTAGGCCATCTTAGTATTTCAGCTATTTAGTTCAGAAGTTTCAGTCGGTCATAGTATGTCATTTCAGTTCAGCATATCTTTATTATTTATTTCTTTGTGTGATGTTCCTCTCACTTACTCAGTACATTAAAATTACTGATGCATACTTTTATGTTGTATCATTTTATGATACAGCTGCAGAATCTCAAGCTCAGCCCTGTTAGTCAACCGCTTATCTAAGATCTCCGCTATTCCAGTTGGTGAGTGCTCATCCTTCGAGGACATAGAACTATTTATTTCTGTTGTATTTTATTTCTCTATTTAGATTTGGAGTTAGCCGGGTGTTTTTCCCAGCAACTCATCAGAATAGTGGTTTTCATACTCAGAACAATATTTCAGACTTGTAACTTTATTCAAAATGTTTTAATACTATGTGTCAGTTTTATTCCCTTTAAACACTTATATTTCTCGTTTTAAACTTTCACTGTATGTATTTTATTACTCAAAACACCAGTGTATGATAGACCAGGGGTTTACTTGGGGTCACTTGTGACTTCAAGTACCGTGTTTCTTTCAGGGTGTAAACTCGAGCCGTGGCAGCATGTTAGCAAGAAGAGTATATTTTCCCCATTTGATAAACTACAGGGATATATTTGCACCACTTTTTAACGGGTGGTATATTTTCTATAAATCACAGATTTGAGGGTATATTTGTCCCTTTTCCCTTAAAATATTGGTCCTCTCCCATATCTGCAAAGTCGTCGGACCTTTCTACAAGACAAAGCTACAATAACTTTGAAGAACTTGTTCCTTAACAACTGGTTATGTATCATGTTATAGGTTGTTGAGTCTATGCCTTTTTGCTGTTAACATTGTAAACCTACTCCTTTTTTGAGAAGTTTCAGTAGATGTCTTTTTGTTTCTGTCTTAAACCTCTTGTGGTTGGGCTAGAGTTAGTTGTGTGTGTCTTTTTATAAGATTTACTGCAAAGATCTTACAATAGAGTGAATGTAAGGGGAAAGATTTAAGAGTTTAATTCCTAGGTTCAATAAGTTACAATCTAAAATATTATTTCTTTTTGGTAGTGGAGTTTGAAAATCCTTCTAGGGTAGATAGTGATTTTACTCTCATGAGTAAAAAGGTTTTCACATAAACATCTTGTGTTTTTTACTTTCTATTCTTAACTGGAGAACCAGGTTGGAAATATGGTTTCTATATTGTTTGGTGGACTCATGTAACCTATCAATTATCACAAGTCACATTCTTTTCTAGGAATGGAGTACTCATTGTTTGTGCTTCATAAATTTTATTATAAGCTTATTGTCATCCTTATATTTATCATATTTATATGATCCACCTCAACATCACTTTGAAAGATCTAGTGTCCCTCCATTTTGTATTCTTTCTTTTGATGGAGGATTTAGAAAACGTATCAAATTGGATCACATAACATTCACGTACTCAATGATCTTTCATACCACATTTGATAGCAAAAATTTCTTTCACCTTTTGAAGGACTATTTGGATAATACCCATAATGTTCTTTCTTTTAATTACCATAATAATGATTAATATGATTTTGTCCTTTACCACACTCACATTCATTCATTTAACTACTTATCTTCATTGAGAATTATTATGCACTACTACCACATTCCCTCACGGAATGGAGCATATCAAGTGAGATGGGTTTAATAAATTTTTTTCATCAAAAACACATTATATCATTAATATATCATGTTGGGACTTGAAACCCAATGTCTTATCCATAAGAAGGCATGATAGGCCAGAATTCGATGGGACTTGAACCCAACATTTTATCAACATGGTGCATCATGACTTCAACCATATGTTGTACCCTCTGAGTGTGATAGGATTTGAATCCATCGTCTTACCCTCAACCAATGATATAATAATTCATGTAAGGTGATAAAATTTAAAAGAATATAAGAATCAAATGCAATAGCATACCTCTTTGACGTATGATACAGTAACATACTACATTTAATCTATCAGGTCACTACAAAATCTCACCTTCTCTTTAATTTGTGAGTTTCGTGCTAATAATGTGTTATAAAATAATGCAATGCCAAGACAACAAGAGATATAGCTTAAAAATTTAGGGGGAGGGGGATATTTTTATTTTTCTTCAAACTGATGTACAAATAAACTGAATTAACTTTCCTAGTTATAGAAAATCAGAAGTTGTTTGCAAGCTTATCTAATTGTAAGTTTATCCAATTGCAAGCTTATCCAAATGCATGCTCATCTGATTGCAAGCTTAGTCTATTGACTGTGTATTTAAATGAACATCGATAATACAATGTATTTATAGCACACCCTTTTTTTTGGATTATAAAATCACATAACTATCACTAGTTTCCTCAAAATATATTAAATACCACAAAAATTGTCTTCTCTCCTAATTAG
>JACEIK010005071.1:5671-16721 GCA_018107945.1 Datura stramonium | reverse complement strand
TTGACTATTTGTAATACTAAAAGTTATGTTAAGTCATATAAATACTTAGTATTCAACTAACTTATCTTGGTCAAGAATTTCTTTTAATTGTTTTCTACCTTTTTTGACTTTTCTCCTCATTTTTCCATTTATCGTAGTCTAAAAAATCTCACCTTCATAACTCATATCTTTTCAACTTCTACTCTTAGGATGTGTTTGGCCGTAAAACATATTCACTTTCTTCCGGAATAATTTTTCATTTTATTTAAAAATCATTGTTTGGCCATGTAAATTTCAAATTCAACCTGAAGTTGTAGTCCAAATTTGGAATACAACTTATAACCTGTTTTCCAACTCACTTTTCACATTTGAAGTAGTATTTTTTTATACATTCAAGCATGAACATTATTTCAAATATTCTTTGCAAAAATTATACTCCCTCCATTCCATTTTAATTGTTAGGTATACTAAAAATAGTTGTTTCAAAATTCAAGATATAATTGATCATGTTTTTCCAGTTCTACCCTTAGTACTTAAAGTCATTCTAAAATGTGAAAAGAATTATTATTGTATGTTTCCAAAAAATTAATAAGGTTAAATTAGTCAAATTACCATCCCTATTAATTCTCTTAATGGGTGTGCAAATCTTATCCTAGCAATTAAAATGGTACAGAGGGAGTAACGAATTACACAACTCTATCTTCAATTTCAACTTCATAAATTCCAAATAAAGTAAGAAAAGTATTTAGAATCTATGGCCAAACACCTACTTAATAATAATCATAACTCTCATGCATTTTATGTCCATAACCCCCCTAATTATTTAATGTGTAATTTAAACACCTGATGGTGTTTCACTATTCTTTTATAAGTTCTTTTTATATATATAAAATTGATTGTTTTTTGTACTAGAGTAGTGTTTGCTCAGACTGGTTATCCTGTACTTGTGCCAATTTATATTATCAATTCCTAAAGTGTTTTCACTGAAAAATTTGGCAAGGACTAAAAATATGAAGATATGCTCCTTTATAATAAGTAATAAGTACTGAAATATAATTTTCTGCTTTTGCACAAATGACTTCTATGATTTCATATAAAATATAATTTTAATCATTACTTTTTAAATTATCTTTATTCTTATATGACAACACTACATGGGTTGGCTAGGGTTAAATGGGTTTGATGAGTTAAAGAAGTTTATTATACAAAAACAGAATTTTATGTCACATGACATGCCAACTAGGAGAGAAGGAAGCCTTTGTGGTGTTTAGTATATTTTGATGAAAATATTGATAGTTGAGTGACTTTATAGTCCTAGAAGAAACAAAAGTGATTTTAATAGGCAGTTCTCAAAAACACGGTGACCATTCAGGGAACTAACTCCAGATGTACATGATACAAAGGATGTAGAGGCCATGCTCGATTTTATTAGTTCTCTTCATAGTCAGAAAGGGCTCTGGACTTTTCTTGTAATTGGCTCTAATCACAAGCAATTACTTGATGCTGGGTTTCATTTACAAAATTACCTTACTTATCAAGGAAAAAGAAAAAAAAACTCTGGTTTACATATTAATTTTTTACAGATCAAGGCATGTCTTCTACTGATTTAGTAATATGAATGCGTAGTACAAAAAATTATGATGTGTGCCTCTTCAATCAATCAACTGAAATATGGAGAGATCCAGCAAAGACAAAGAAAAGAAACCAACCTTAAGGGTCATGTAGTCACGACTAAGTATGTATCTTCCATCCTTCGCAAACTTAATATCTGAAATGGAAGCAATTATCTCAGTGAAAAAAGATCTTGAACCAGGTGCTTCCTGTTCCTCAAACCTGCATACAGGGAACGACAGAATTCCCAATTTATTAAAGATATGAAAAAAGTAATTTAAAACGCAAACTTCGAAATTGAAAAATACATTTTCCAGTGTTCCCACACTGATAACACCTAGATCTTCCAGGATATTCTCATGTACAGCTAATAGTTTGTTTCAATGTAGAGACAACATAAGAAGAAAAAACCCATCAGAACAGAAACACAAGCATTAATGTGATACTCACAATTTAGAATGTGAGTCGCACAATGCTGACTGCCGCAAATCTATTAGACGAACTGATCCTTTTGAACTACTATAAGCTAATGTGTTACAATGTGTAGGATGGAATTCTGCTGAAGTTATAACCTCTGCGGTAACAAAAAAGATATAGTTAAAGTCTAAGAATCTGTTGAAAAGCACAAGCATATTTTACAATGGCAAAAGGTACCAGTAAGATCTTCCATATTTGCTGGCTTGACATCGACAATATTGAAACTTTGATTACTTATTTCCAAATTCCAAAGGTTTATTCGAAGATCATCGGCTGATATGAATGTTTCACCATCACTAAGCAGAAAAGAGAAGGACATAAATTTTCATAAGATCTGATAGGCAAGAACTCAAAAGAAAGTGAAGCACATTTACGATCGTAACCAGGATCTTCACCTGTTATTTGATATAGAATTAATATGGTAGTCATGAGCATGTGCATACACTCTTCTACACCTTGCAAGAAGGCTTGTCTCGTTGCTCGTTACCTAAAGTTCACATACAAACCTTTTAAATGCAAATGCAAGATTTAAAAAGAGATGCAAGTCAAATTTATCAAACAACATTTTTCCAAGGGAGGATGAAGCGGGCTACATTCATTGGAAATTCCTAATACCCTAGAAGAAATATTTCAAGGCATAAGTGAAGTGAATGCTTAGATAATCCAAGCCTGACATATTAAGGATAATAGCACCTAAGTGTGGACCATTAATCATGCAACCACATAGTGGCATGTAAAAGCTATGTAAAGGCATATGCATATAAAGGCTAGCTTGTATATTTAATTGGAACTTTAATAAACAGACATATACACAAATGACCTAGTGTTTCTGTTGCACTCGGTCTCAAATGTAAAAAGAAATTTATTGAGTAAGTTACATTGTTACAGACATAGTACAAAATATCCATCAAGTGACCAGGAGTATAAATCATATATATCTATCCACCTCAACTGCAGTCCATGGAACTTTTTATCTAAACTACAGTAGTCCCAACATGTATTTTATAAAACTGAACATATCTTTTTTTGATAGGTAAGATTAGATACAGTTCAAAGAGACCGAAGGGCACAAATGTACATCATCTAAAGGCTATAGATTGACAAACTTGACACGTCATCAACATCATAAACAAACATAATATAATAGGTTAAGCAAGAACAAATACCACGGGCAAACGGAGCGAGGGAATGCCTTCAGGGGGAAATGACAAATTATTGCTCAAAGAACTGTAAGCTTTATCTCCATAGCCCCCATTTGCAAGACACTGCTTTGGGCTGGAACATAAACTCGAACTAGCTATACTGCCATTTCCAGCAGCTTTTGAAGGGTCTATATTCATTTCAGATATTTTCTTAACTTTCTTCTCTTGGACCTGAAATATTCAGGAAAAAGCAATTTGGAAGGAAATCAGCAAATTGATACACAGCCGTGACATAAATAGCCACATCCAGAAGTAGATGGTTTAGGAAATACTTCATATCTTGACTATTTTACATTTAAAAATTACGAACGAAAGAGTTGATACATGGCTGACATAAAACTGTGAAACAAAGAGACGTTTTGCAAACAAATTGTGCAGACTGTTCAAACACATTCCAACCAACGAACAATTCATATCAAGTTACAGCATTCAATTTACCACATTAGTGTTCTAGTACAACCACAAAGTTTAAAGAGGAGATAATGTCATGCTACAAATATCTCTCCTCAATAAAGCTGTTATGTATCTTATGCATTAAAATAAAGATTAGAACTCATTTTTTTAATTAACTAAATAAACTGAGCAAGAAAACCAATCATCTATAATACATTTTTTTAATGGGTCGATTTACAATGCATTAACACCCAAGGGATCAATAGAAAAGTGAGTCAATAAATAATTTACCTTCCAATACTTAATAGTTTTGTCATTAGTAGATAGAAGAAAGAGGGCACCATTTGCTGTTTGGCACCACCGGATTTTGTTGATTTTCTCCTCAATCTCCAAACTCTTCAAATAATCAAACTGAATGGAAAGATGAGGTAGAAGAAATTATACTTCTATTTGAAGCAATAAGAAAACAGAAAGCACAGCAGATGGAGGAATACGACATAGCATAGGGGAGGCGACAATCAACCCTAGTCTATAGTTGCATCTTGATAGAGGATCAGACAGCTCATAGGACCCTTTCTTTCCAAAAGTCATGAAGTAGAATAATAACATCACCCTGACGTTCTTTTGTATGTTTGTTTCCAGAAACTTCATCATTCATGAGTTCCTAGAGAGAAATTACACCAGAAAAGAAGGATCGGGGGAAAAGGAAGTGCAAACAACAGAGAAGAGGTGTGTACCTCAGGCTCATGGCTTTGAAATTCTGTCTTGTAGCGGAACTCTGGATGCCGACTGACTGGATAGTCCACTCTCTCTAACTCTCGTCGACTTCCAACATGCTAAAGAAAACAATGCACACAAAACATATGATCATCGAAACAATCAAGTTTATAGTAAATAAATATTCTAAAAGTAAACAGAAGAAACCTACCTCCTTGCTATCAGTCCTTTCAAATAATACCACCCTACCCCCACGATCCCCAGTGGCAAGATGGTCACCAGTTTTGTCAAACTCAATCGCTGAGATGATATCAACTGCAATCACAAAGACAAACATATACATCATGAGAGTCAAGGAGTGGAATCATAAAACATCTAAACATAGTGAGCCTAATAGAAGTTCCACCTCAATTTGTGGAACCCTGTATACTACATTCAGGCACATTAATTGCATTTCTAATGCATTCTGATCTAAGATTCTGTTTATAATATTAGGCCCATCTACATATCTTACAGAAAAACCTTGACACCAAAGTCTCAGCAACTACTTCCTGGTAAAATGAATTACCTTTCATTACTAGTAAAACTATGTCATACAACTCAGGGCACTGTATTATCAAGATGAATTGTTGCACATTTGGAGTAGCATATTCCCAATTCCTTTCTTTTCATTCTGGATTTCGCTATATCAGCATAAGTTACTCACTGCCCCGAAAATACAAAATCAATTAAATGAACTCACAAAAATGCCTTCATGATTAAATTTCTGAGACAAGGAATATTTGCTGGCACCCATAAAATAGCTATGGAGTCGAGCTGAATCTACAATTCAAGCTAATTGGCGTAGACATATGAATCCTCTGTATATATTCCTTTTTCTTGATAAGTGTATCTCTCTATATCTGCTCCCGTATTCCGCTTCTCCTAGAACCCATTTCATTCTAATACTCTATTTGTTCCATTCTACATGGCATCTTTCTTTCTAGTTTGTCCTAAAAAAATAGCACCTGTCCATAATTGTTAACTCTTTCACTTTATACTTCCAATTTTACCCTTAATGACATGTTCTAGCCATAGAAGTGTTACGTCTTCTTTAAGGACAGAAGTTCTAAAGGTACTTTTGGCGAGTCTTTCTTTCTTTCTTAAACTTCAAACCTAGTCAAATACCGCAATGTAAAATATAACTGAGGGAGTACTTAATAATTTGCTTTATTAGGCATTCCAAGGGTTCAACAGACCTAGATAGCATAAATCTCACTTAGCCCTATATAGACATAAAAGTCTCTAACAAGATTAGGAAGATTATGTCCCTGAAAACACCAGCCTAAAGCTTTATGTACATGTAAAACCAACTAAATTTTAATCCCAACTAGATGGTATAACCTATCTGGATTCTACTTCCACTGTTCTACTTTTAGCCAAGTCCACCTGGAAATCTTATGTATTTGAACAACTTCCATCCATATGAACAATATGATTGCTACCTCGTCTCCTTAAAAAATCTTCAATCATCATAACATGGTAGCATTCATAAATAGCTCTAGAATACTGGGTAAACTATAATCTCTTTTTTTAAGGAATAATGGGTAAAATATAATCTGGAGTTTCTTGAGATAATAAGGAATTGAGCAGTTAGTTAGTTCAAAGATGTACAAAAATCTCACCCAAGAAATCTATATATAAACAAGATTGCTACTGATGGAATGGAAGTCATGATTTGAATTAGGGCATAAATGTTCTTTTTTTATTTATTAAGAAATATAAGTAGTGTATAAATTCGACTCCCTCCACTTTATTTTATGTGTCAAGGGATAGAGTTTAAGAGGGTAAGGGATACTTTTAAATTTTGTGGTCTTACACTAAAGATGCATATTGTTATAATATACCAAAACACCCTTTGAATCTTGTGGTTTATAACATGCCATGTGGGATATTTTGAAATAAAGAGTTACTAAATATAGAAATTGGTATTCTTTTTCAAATAAACTACAATGGAAAGTAAGATGCCTAAATTGGTACAGAGGAAGTAAAATATAGTGAATCTGAATCTGGTGTGCCACAGGCATGGCTAGCGAGAGAGCTACACATACTATAAGCCCATATTCTAGATGAACAAGGTTGTAGACACAAAAAAAGACCACCACGAGTCGAGAAAACTAATTTCATTTACAAGGACTTTCTGACTTATGGTGTTGATATTCAACACTCTTTGGAAAAATCAACTATTTGTCTAGCATCAAATACCTTCTTTAATTGCAGTGCCCAGAGTCTCCATATTTATAACCACTAAACCATGAGGCAAAAATGAAGGAAAAAATGTAGACCAATAAAACATCTTTAAGTGTTATTAACACTTTAGATGGACTTGGATGACACTCCAAATTCTAAGAAAAGAATAAATTGTTTCACAAGTTAAATCCTGAATTCAGTTTCATCCTCAGGAAAACTATAATTCAAGCTTTGTCTAAGAAAATTAGCAGTAAAAACACATCAACTAAATCCAACTTCCTAAGAGATTGTACTTCATGTGGTTTCAATGCTAACACGTATTTGAATTATACTAACCCTATACCCTATTTAGCGTTAAACTTCATATTGATACTCGTCCTTTGGCAATAAAATCAGAGAATTTCTACACAATGCTAGCTTCTATAGAGAGCAAGAAGCATTCAGCCTTTCCTACTTGGCTGGGAGCCTTCTTCAACCAAGTTCACAGTTGGACAACCTTAACTTAGCACTCTATTTTGATGAGAACTACTTATGCAGGAGCCTGTATAACATGCTACAGAACTCCACTCAAATTTTAAGTGCTTCTTGTGAAAGGGATAATATTATTTACATCAGAACAGAAAAACTAATTCTTCAATAGTGCAGCTTATGATGATTCACTTGGCCTATCCAAGCCAACATCCCCATGGAAACCTTGAATCTTTTCACAAGTCTCACAAGGTGTTAGTCCTACCTTGACCATATCAGTCCCGACTCCAACTCCCACCTTAGCCAATACAAATTGGTTTGCTAGCATCCTTTTTTTGCAACAACCCTCTCAATCTCAAGAAGCTCAAGAGATGGAACTATAGAATGTCTAGTCACATCAATAATGGCCTTTGCCAAAATATAAGTAGGAGTAACATTTCAGACCAATGTACATAGAATCTAGTCTTACAGAGGGGCTTACACCCTTATGATTCACATTTGAGCAAGCATGCTTCAACACATCTTCTCTATAGCAAAGCACGACCAAAATTAACAATGAAGAAGCCCCCCACTACAAATTGACAACTTGATGCTTGCAAGCAAAGTTCACAAAAGAATGCACAGCATTCTACAGTTCCATATACTTGGTAGAGTTCAGTTCTGTATTGTTCATACAGTCGATTGATTAAAAACAACATGCAAATCAATCAATCAGATCCAGGATCGGAAACAAACAGATTTGTCCTACTCGCAATTTAATAAACTAATTTTTTGGCGATTGACCAAACAACAGATCAATATCCCCTATAGGCAATCCCTAATCGATACACTGACACGGAAATGAATATGGATCCAGAGGGAGCAAAAATCAAGTGTTGTGGCAGCAGGATTACCTTCCTGCACTTCTTCACCAGCCGTACGTTCACCAAAAACCTGAGAAAATTTCCATTCTAGCGGCGGTGGTGGACCCGCCGGAGCTGCTGCGACTTCTCCACCAACACCACCTTTCATCGGAATTTTTTTCTTCTTCCCGATAAATAAATAATCAAAGAAATAAGTGAAAAACCGCCGATCAAATCGAAGATTCTAGAATCGGATGACGAGGAAGGTCAAAATGTTCACTTCATCAGAAGCGATCGTCCGTAGGTTTTTGGAATCGCCGTTGTCAGAAGAAGATCGTAAAAACTTCATAGAAGAACAACATGTTGGATTCAGATTCAACCATTACGAAGCCCCAACCAATAAACGACGACGTATAGGCCTCAACACAGATTGAGATTCTCTCTCTCTCTCTCTCTCTCTAATGGAGTAGTGAACCGTTTTATGCCATCGGAAAAACAAAATGCACTGTTCTTTTTTCTCCAAGTTCTATCTATAATACATTCTTCTCTTTCTCTCTTCATTTTATATTTTTGCAGAAGGCATGTTACTCTTACCCGTCGGTGATATAATCGGTGAAAGAATACTTCTGATTGGTTGAATCTCTATCAATTGTACAAGTGGCACTGACGGATGGTGAGAATAGTGGGAAAAGTGATTGGGAAATTATGTTATTGAAGTTCAGTACACGACCGGGCTTTGTTTGGAAGGACACGAAGGTAAAGGTTGTCTGAATTATTGAATTGACGTTTATGTCCTCGATTTTTATCTCTTTTTTGTTCACAAAAACAAAAAAGGAAATTACATTTTTTTAACAGAAATGATATGTATCAATCAAACATTGGTCATTTGTACAAAACAGCCGGAAGCCTTATTGACAACCCAAATCGGAAAGTTACTTCAAGAGACTTCATGATGCAGTGATAAAGCAAAGTTTGCTAATCTATGGCTACAAGTATTAGCATGCCTACTTATATCTATAAAGTCTACATCATCTATGCAGAGTCTAAGATATCATATATCCTCACAAATATTTATCACTTCCCAGGAAAAAATTATTCTTCTTTTTAGCATTTGAGTCATTGTTGATGTATCTGTCAAGATTTGTATGTTTCCCACCCTTGCTTCACGCAATTTTGAATTGCTTTCCGAATTGCTAATGCTTCAACTATCACAGCTTGTCCAACAAAAGGAATTGAACTACCATAGGCATGAAGCACATGATTATTAGTCTTCAAGGCTACTACTGCAATACTCGCTTTTCGAGTATTTGGCACCAAACCTGCATCAACATAAAAGCAACACATTTTCTAGAGGAAAGGTTCGTAAAGTTGGCCCAGTCACAACATGTTGCTCCTATTGCATATAGTCTGTACTATTTATTTCATCTGTAGCTTCATTAAAGTTCGATAAAGCTTTTGATAAAATCTCAGCATCATTCCATAATAAGGAACTAAATACAAAATCATTTCTAGCTTTCAAAATCATCCATGGAATGGACACTGATAGTCGCTACGAAATATTAGTATCTGAAATTTTTTTAGCATTTGAATATTGTTTATACCACCATGAAGAAAAATCTGAAATAAGGTGCACGTCAAGCCAACGAATTGGGCTACTTTTCCACACCTTTACGGATCTTGGACATTTAAAAAATATGTGCTCTAAAGTTTTCGGTTCCATACCACAAACAGGACACATTGAATCTATGGTCTTGATTATTCTCTCTGCAATCATATTTCTAATCAGTAAAGTATTTAAGATACATTTTCGTAGAAACTATTTCAACTTGTTTTTAATCTTCAAGGACCAAAGATGATTCCAAAAGAATTTAGAAAAACAATGTGAACTACATTCAGGTCGACTACCCAAATTTCTATCATTTGATAAGATTAATTTTGTAATATGATAACCAGACTTCACTTCATAGTTACTTAAGTTTGTAAAGTGCCAAATAAGCTTATCATTGCTTCACCCAAGAGATTTGGAATGGCTAGAATTGTTGTGACATCATCCTCGTTAAATTAAGTATTTAGGAGTTGGGTGTTCCAAGAAGTAGTGGAAACTTTTAAGTTCTGCGGAACACTATTATCCATACTAAACGGATAAAAATGAGGTTTCTCTTGGCAACCATGGATCCCTCCACACTCTTACTGATGCGCCATTAGCGATGTTCTATCTAACACCTTTGACTAATAGATCACGTCCCTACAATATGCTTTTCCAAACCCCAAAAAAATACCTGTTAGACTAAACATGTAAGAAAGACTCGTTTAGAAAGTACTTACTCTTAAGCACATGGGAGACTAGCAAGTTAGGCTCAATCAAAATTCTCCAAGCTAAATTAAACACTTACCTCCTTTATATTATAAAAACTCTACATAAGTATACTAGCTTAAATTGATATTTTTCATTATATTGAGATGTTAAGTGTTTAATTTTGAAAACATGAAGTATATATGTAACTGAATAATAAAAATATTAAAATATAATTGTTTAAAAAAATCAAATTAAAGTTACAAGTAAAATGTTCTTATATAATAAATATAAAAATTTACTATTTTATTTTTGTGTGCATATTAATTATTTTATTTTAAATTATCTTAAATTTATGGAGTTAAATGAACATTATTTTGGGTAGGATTTTCATTTTACAAGGAGTCTAAATAAGAAAAATAGGGATAACATTATTATATTTGTATAGAATTTCTCCTTTGTCCTTTTTTATGCATTGTCTTTTATCTCTTTTTTAGATTAGGCTTTACACACATATTTTCATACTAGTTTTAGTATATGCGTCTCGCGCATCCCTCATGTTAATAAAAATAAAATTTTGAAAATAACATAAATAATATTTAAAAAATGTGTTTTTGTAACAATATAAGAATTTAGAAAGAGAATTATGAATTTTAAATTGATAAATAATTATGTTTAAGAGTTTGATCCAATCTAATAGTTCATTCTTCAATTTGTTCTAATGCTTATTTCAATGAACAAAAACGTTATAGAAATAGCGTTTGATTGAAAGGTAAAAAAATATTCATTTTTACATAAGCATTTAAATGTATGCATTATATGAATATTTCATGTTAGTT
>JACEIK010005070.1:71926-102891 GCA_018107945.1 Datura stramonium | reverse complement strand
TCCCCCGGGCCTTTTTCTAGCATGTATGGCATTCTAAAACTCTTAACCAACATGCGAATAGGCCATCTATGTGTCGGAAATTTTACGGGGTGTAACACAAGGGAAGAACTATGCCCTTGTTGAATTACCATATACCTGGTGATGGAAATCCCTGAGAGAATCCCTTGAAAATCTAAGGAGAATTCGATCGCCCTAGCTTCTGTGCTGAGTCTTTATGACAGAATTCTACGTCATAACTTTTGAGGGGATGTTGAATGAAGTAAACCATTGGTTACCCCCTCTAAAACCCCTGATTAAAACCCAAAATGATGTAGTTTAGAGTCTCGTAGTTTAGGATATTACGTAAAACTCCCTAGGAAATTCACAGGAAAAAGGACCCTGCTAGTCCCTATGAGGCGCTCCACAAGTCGTGAGGTCAGGGAGGACTCTTGGTACCCAATAGTGATGTGCACTAGAAATTTTCTACAGATTCTCTAGCCCGCCAATGACTGCGTGAGTCATCAGGACACTCAAAGACTCGTGACGTCTCCTGTTGCCACTAAACTAAGATTTCTCTTCAAGGGTTACCACGGGCTACTTGATGATCCGTTACTAGTGACAATGACTCGTGGTCACCTCCCATCGTCCTCATTGCCGAAAACCACCTGGGGGTCACTACGGGCGACACCACGACTCGTGGTATCCCAAATAAGTCGTGCTGAGACCCATTAAGTGCACTACACGAATGTTCCAACTTTCAATCAACCCTTGACCACTCACATGAAAACTTGTGGTGTTGAACACAACTCACATGATGACTCATGGTGTTGATCATGACTCATGGTCACACCCGTGGTCACTTAATTTCCCAAATTTTCAACCAAGTCTGGACCCTTCCCCATCAGTCACTCCATGACTTGTGGCCTACCCCCACGGGTCACAGGACGATTCGTTCTGTGATATGGTGCAGAAAATTCTATTTTCTCCGTTTCAACTCCCGGGTCTAATCTTAGGGTTTTCGGGGCATTACAATATCTCCCCCTAGGGAACATTCGTCCTTGAATGTTGGAAAACACATAGAAAAGAATAGAATTGCAATCATTATACTCAAATACTGATCATGAAAGATGAAAACTAACAGAATGACTATCTCCGAACTGAACTTAACTCATGAGTCACACTTATGCACATTGACATGAAAGAAATTGGGGCACATGAACTGAACATGAAATTGAATAGAGTTTTAGGGAGAAAATTGATATCTTAAATTGAAATTGAGCTGGAAGGGAATAAATGTGGGTATCTAGCCATCATATCTACTTCGTCTTCCCAAGTAGCTCCTTCAACATGCTGATTTCTCCACAAGACTTTGACTGAAGCCACTTCTTTGTTCCTCAGCTTACGAACCTGACGGTCAAGGATCTGAACTGGGACATCTTCGTAGAGAGACTATCTTTCATTCCCAAACTATCTAGTGGCACAACTGAAGTTGGATGACTAATGCAATTCTTCAGTAGTGACACATAGAATACTGGGTGCACAGACGCTAACTCTGAAGGTAATTCCAGCTCATAGGCTACATTGCCAATTTGCCTCAAATTTTGTAGGGTCCCACATATCTCAGATTGAGTTTCCCTTTCTTAACAAATCTCATCACCCCTTTTATGGGTGAAATTTTTAGATAAACCCAATCATCCACTACAAACTCTAATTCTCTTCTCCTCACATCAGCATAAGATTTCTGACGGCTTTAAGCTATTTTCAATCTATCTCGGATGAGCTATACTTTCTGCATATCTTCATGGACTGAGTCTGTCCCTATTAGGGTAGCTTCACCAACCTCAAACCACCCGATAGGAGATGTACACCTCCTACCATATAATGCCTCAAATGATTCTATCTAGATATGAGAGTGGTAGCTATTGTTGTACGCAAACGACAAGTGATCATCCCAACTGCCCTTGAAATCTATCACACACGCTCTCAACATATCCTCTAAGGTCTGAATAGTCCACTCAGCTTGTCCATCTGTCTGCGGGTGAAAAACTGTACTGAGCTTGAACTGGGTACCAAGTCACTTCTGTAAAGACTTCTAAAAATGAGATGTGAACTAGGTACCGCTATATGAGATAATGGATAAGGGAACCAAATGAAATCTGACCAGCTCCCAGATATAAAGCTTGGCATAATACTCAATTGAGTCTATAGTTTTAACTGGGAGGAAGTATGCTGACTTAATCATTTGATCTATTATTACCAAGATTGAGTCATGCTACCGACAAGTCTGAGGTAGACCTGTAATAAAATTCATATTTACTTCTTCCCACTTCCATGTGAGTATACTAATATCCCGAGTCATACCTCCTGGTCTCTGGTGTTCTACTATGACCTGTTGGCAGTTCGGGCACTTAGCTACAAATTCAGCGATGTCTCTTTTCATGTCGTTCCACCAGTAAATATCCCATAAATCACGGTACGTCTTAGTAGCACTTGGGTGGATGGAATATCTCGAACTGTGTGCTTTAGCCGGTATTTGTTATCTCAAATCACCCATATTTGGTACGCACAACCTACCTTGGTAACGAAGTACATAATTTCCGCCTTGGGAGAAAGCCTCCACTTCGTTTCTGAGAACCGCCTCCTTCAGTTTAAGTAGTATGGGATCTTCATCCTTCCTTGACCTAACTTCAACTACCAATGAGGAATCTGATCCACTCTACACCACTACTCCTCCCTCAGCTGTATCAATCAACTATACTCCCAACCAAGCTAACCTATGGATATCCTTTGCCAGTTCCTTTTCGCCCTCTTCATCATGAGCCACGCTCCCCATAGACACTCTACTTAGGGCATCAGCCACCACATTGTGTTTTCCCTGGTGATATAGCACGCTCAAGTCATAGTCCTTCAGTAGCTCCAACCATCTTCTCTGACGATGATTTAGATCTTTCTGACTGAACACATACTCAAGGCTTTAGTGATGGGTGAAAACATCCATGTGAGCCCTGTACAGGTAGTGCCTCCATATTTTCAATGCAAACACCATTGTTTCTTAACTCCAAGTCATGAGTCGGATAGTTCTTCTCATGAACCTTGAGTTGTCTGGAGGCGTAAGCTATCACCTTACCCCGATGCATCAGAATGCAACCGAGCCTAACTTTGGAAGCATCGCAATACAATACAAACCCATCTGTTCCTTCCAGTAAGGTAAAAAATTGAGCGATAGTGAGATGAGTTTTCAACTCCTGGAAACTCTTCTCACACGTATCTGACAATTGAAATTTCACCTTTTTCTGTGTCAACTTAGTCAGAGCAGATGCAATAGAGGAAAACTAAAACCTAACGACCCTAGTTCTACAGTCGACTGAGGCATAGTCGGAATGTAACCAATCCATGCCAAGAATGAGGTCAAAGTCAACCATGTCTAACTCTAAAAGATCAGCTAGAATGACCTTATTGAAGATTGAAACTAGGCAGTTCCTATACACCCGATTGTCTCTAACTTATTGGCCAACTGGAGTGGAGATTGAGAATGGTTCTGAGAGGACCTCTAGATTGATATTAAATTGGACTACTATATAGAGAGTCACGAATGAAAGTGTGGCTCCTAGATCTAGTAGGGCATCCACATCTAGATGAAAAAGGCATAACATACCTGTGACCATGTCAAGTGAGATCTCCTGATCTTGACAAGAGGACAAAGCGTAAAAATAATTTTGGAGCTGACCGCCATCCGTACCTAAAGTGTTGGCCTGCTGAGCCGGTTAGCCTGCTGGAGCTACTAAAGTAGTGGATTGTGATCTCCCCCGTCCTGCTGACGGACATTCTTTCAGCCGATGACCAAGTTGTCCATACCTAAAACAACCCTCTCGACCCTAATGACATTCTCCATGATGGTTCTTTCCACACTTAGGTCAAGCTGGGTAGCTGTAGCGGTTGCTGGCGCTATGACTCTAGGATTGTGATCCAGATGCTCCACCCCTCTGATCCTTGGGGGATCGGAAAGTAGGGGCACTGGCTGAAGTGGGTACTGGAGCCCTCTGCTGCTGTGGGCATCTACTACCGCTAGGTCTCTAGTGTCCATAATCTAAATGGCCTATTCTTGCCCGTTTGTTCTCCCACTCCAAGTCATTTTTTGTCTCAATTTGCTGAGCATGAACTTTGAGGCTTGAGAGATTGATGTCCTTAATAAACATTGAAGTCCTGCACTCCTTGAGGACTAAGTTCGACACTCCATTAACAAATTTCAGCATATGAGCCCTTGGCTCGGCTATCATATCTGGATCATATTCAGATAACCTTGTGAACTCCAGTGCATACTCTTCCACCGTCCTATTTCCTTGTTTCAGATTCATGAATTCAGCCACTTTAGCATCCCTAAGCTCCTGGGCGAAGAATCAGTCTAGGAAGGTTGTAGTGAACTCCTCCCTTTTGTAACAACCCGTACGGAGGCCTGGATCGCGACACGGGACAAGGAGCCCCGAAAGATCTCAAGTCGACCCATGGAATAAGCATACATCTAAATCACCCAAGAGACTGAATAATCATCAATACAATCTTTGTAGAAGTCTATCTTGAATATAACATCAAAATATAAAATTCGAAGCTGAATACAAATATATTTCTAAATAGCCTCTAAACATGATGAGTTGATGGGACAAGACCCCAACTAACTCAACAAGCTGAAAGTTGAAATATATAAGGAAAAGTAGATAGTGGGGTCCTCGAAAGATGTGGACTCACTAATAAGAAGACTCTAACTTGATAAGTTTTCTAAGAGCGGGGCTGAACCTAAAAGTCGAGTCCTATGTCATGAAACAATACAACATAGGAAGTATGCGGTCAATATGTGAAATGTACCGAGTATGAAAGGTAAGTAAAACCGCTAAAGTAAGTAAAAGTCCTTTTAAACAAATGCGTTAATTAAACATAAACATCAGTAAATTGAGAGTAGGGCTTGCATCTATTATTTTTGAAATCATGATCTTTTCATACCATGACAATACATGTCTTTATACGTCAAACTAACTCGAATGACTCAAAGATGAAATATAATATTTATAGAAAGCTGAAAATTGAGTCAAACCTTGCTTTTAGAACATGCACGTGTATATAATAATCATGAGCAATAAATATGCATATCTAAATCATATAGAACAATGGGATACTTGTCACTTAACCGACATAACAAGATAGAGCTTACGTGGTCCTGATTATCACACTCAAGTGGGTAGAGCCGTCCAAATCCTTGTCAGGGGTAAGGACGCTACCATGATATCGATATCAAGCTCATGGGCCATTAGGGCTGGGGATAGCTCAGAAGGGAGTTCCCAATAATATAATAGTATCGTCCTACGTTGGCGCGTAGTTCTGGGGCATAGGGTGATCGACCCTTAGCCCGCTCGGTGCTAGACTCTTCTACCAAAAACATGAAAATGCTCCACATCGTGTATAATTGTAATACCCCAGAAGTGCGTAAGAATAGACCCAGAAGTTTAAAAGTGTAAAACTACAGAAATTGGGAAAAATTGCATATGACGGGCTATGGAACGACTCGTGGTAACAAACCACTAGTCGCTGTATGCAGTCGTTGGTTAGGGAAGGCTGGGTGGTAGTAGAGTCAACGGATGACACATCGACTCATTGTTTGGAACAATGAGCCATTATCAGCAGGCGTTGGAAGCGGTTGGGTTCAACAGGTAGCATACAACGGGCCTTCCAACGACTCGTTATGGGTTGTAATGAGTCGTTACTGGCCGTTGCTTTGGTGCAACAATTTCCAGTGTATATGACAGATCGAGACCACGACTCATTAAAAGGAACAACGAGTAGTGGTGAGGCCCCTGGTAAGAAGGTTCAGATTTTATGATGAGCAAATAATGGATGATGTAACAGATCATTATTTCGGAGGACGAGTCGTCCGGTCCATCCGTTGGTCAGTTTTGGAAGTAAGCTACAGTAGTGCAAACCACGAGTAACAGAATGGATCATCGTTAGCTCTAATGACCCATTGGTTTCATCCGTCAGTTCAACCCGGCCAGTTTTTAGGGCCGATTCATTAAGGGCATTTTTGACTTTTCCATGCTATGACACTCTAAACTACATCATTTAACTTATGAAAGGTGGGGTTTTAGGGGGAATAAATCATTCTAGGTCCCCATTCATGCATGCAAGAGTATAGGGAGGTAATCAAGGGTGATTCAAGGCCCTTCTCTTAAATTCTTCCAATTCCCTTCTTGGGCAATCAAGGGAAGTTGAGAACCAATTATTCTCAGGTATGTAAGGCCATCAATGGGTGTTTCCTTCCTCACCAATGCCAATTCTCTGCGTTTTTATGGAAATTCTATCAAAAGCTTATGGGGTTTTGAAGTAGATTTATATAAAAATCTAATGATTTCTAATGGGCGTTGTGATTTTTGAATTTTATCATATTATAATGGGTATAGATCAACTTTATTATTTAAATTATCTATAATATTATCGATTTCTTAATTTCTATTGAAGTTAGCCTAATTATGCACGACCCATGATAAATCGATTTATAATCTACTATTTCCATTGATGATATTTACAAGTCTAGTATAAATTATGATTCAAATTATGGATTTATGATATTACCCATCATGATTTTATGAATTTCAAGCTATATGAATGATTTACAAGTATGCATGAAACCTATAATTCACGAATAATGTTTTCGCCGATCACGGGCCTTATCTCATGGCTAGTTCACGTATGTACAATCATGTTTATGATTATCATGATTTAACTATCTCATGAACTCATTAAAGTTATACTATGAGCACTATATATGTTTTGGGAGTAGTATCGAACACCGAGTGGGTTCGGGGCCTAGGTTCTGCCCCGGACCTCATAAACTACGTGCCACCATAGGTATAGTGGGATCTCCTATGTGACTGTCCCTGGCCCAAATGTCCATTTTCATGGTGATATCACACTTTCATTGTTCTACCCTTTGCAAGGTACGGACACCCTCCCAACTAGTGTTATAAGTTAGACTTCATGTGTGCTCATATGGGGTATGTCGATTGAGAGAATCTCCCACTGTTTCTCATGATTTATGCATGTTATGATTATGTATTTTGTCTCAAGTCATGTTAAATAAAGCTATTCTCTTACGTTTATGATTATGTTTGCATTACAAATGTTTTGAAATCCTTGAGCCCTATATTATGTTATGATGTTTACAATATGAGCATGATGACCTACTCTTATGATCACTTATGAGTTTTATATATGTTTTAAATGTCCATTTTACTTATGTTGCATAATTAGTACATTCCACGTACTAACCA
The DNA here is from genome assembly GCA_018107945.1 of Datura stramonium. Classification (NCBI taxonomy): domain Eukaryota; kingdom Viridiplantae; phylum Streptophyta; class Magnoliopsida; order Solanales; family Solanaceae; genus Datura; species Datura stramonium. Next base: position 95,596 of record JACEIK010005070.1, on the reverse strand, counting down.
CATATTTTCTATGCTGTATCATTTCATGAAACAGGACCCGACTCTTAGGCTCACCCTCCTCAGTAGCTCCTCAGAGTTCGCTATCAACTTATTTGGAAAGTCCTCATGTTCCGAGGGCCATATGTTCAGAGTCTATTATTTCTCTTTCAGTTTCAGTATTGCAGGGTTAGTTGGGGTGTTGTCCCATCAACCCATCTTTCATGATTAGAGGCTTCTCAGACTATAAGTTGTATTTAGCCATCATGTATGGATCATGTATTGTCTTTTCTCCGTATTATGACATGTTTACGTTTTCTTGTGTTAAATCTTCCACTTATTGATGAGTTGGTAATTTACAAACTCATTAGACTCTAAATTTTTAGTTTTTTCTTAGTTCTCAAGTTGATTTTTTAGATTTTATTCCCTTTTTGCTTTTATTGTGTGCAGATGCCTATGTTTGAAGAAAAGAGCTAAAATGGTGTAAACTGGAGGAAATGAGCAGAAGTGGCAAAACGTAGGTGTTAACCGGTGAAACGCCAGTTGGAAAGATAAAGGTCACTATCTTGTCGGAGGAATGCCAATGGCGGTTCACGAGTCACCTGTGGCGGTACACCAGTTCAGTCACTTAATGACACTCAGAAAGGTCTAGAATTGGCATTTAAGGTCGGTCGTCCATAGTTTGGCATCGGCAAAACGCCGGGTAAACCGCAGAAGTTCATTGGAAATGACTGAAGAAGAAGAGCAAGTATCCAGCGGTTCAGGGATTTCATCGGCGAACCGCCGGTGCCTTCACCGGTTCCAAAATGATGCTATTAAGGGTAAAATTATCCATTGCTGAAAAAGAAAGGAAAAGTACCCTACTTTTTAGGGTATAAATAGAAAGAGAAGTACATTGCAGAAAAGGAGGATAAGAGAGAGGAAGAAGATAGAGAGTTGAGAGATAAGCCAAGTGCACATCACATCATCTTTCCTTTTTAGCTAAATATCATCTTTTAGCTGAGAAAGGGGATTTTGATTGAAAGTTGTAAAAGATACTCTGCTCTATTTTCTTCTCTGGTATTATTTAGTTTTAGCTGTAGGTTGAAGGATAATTGTGCTTTTGATTTATCTACTCTTCTTATTAAATCCAATGATGCTTTTGATGATTGTGTTTTTGAATTTCTTAATTATGAGTATCTAAAACCATTAACTAGAGGTGTGTGATGATGAATACTTAATTAGAATTGGTACTGCTAGAGTTAACTTCATAATGTTCAATTAAGTGTAAATATATTGGATTCCTTTCAATCTATTAATGAAGATCTATTAATGATGATATGAGTCTATCTATACTTGCTTGATTGTTGCTCGGGAGAGAATAAATAAGTATTGGAAGGGAATCTAGTAGTGGGTATGGATGATAGGTTATAAAATTAAGCTAGTAATAGATGAAATTACTTCCCTCTTCCTAATTAGCAACTAATAGCTAGGAATAGTGAAGTTGCTGATCAAAATCAATTCGGGTGTGTTAAATTGCATCTAGAGTTTGAAAAAACTCTTGTTAGGGGTAGTCAATAGGCTGGGAAGTTGAGGCTACCTATTTCCTGAGATTATTTACATTTATTAAACTTATGAACATAACCTGGTCCATCCCAATCTAATTAGCATTTCATCTACACCGCACCTCTAGTATTTCACAAATATTGTCTAGAACTTAGTTGTTCCTTTTATTTTGAGTTCACTAAAGAAATTTGTGTAATTCTCTGAAAAGCTTATTCCCCCCTATTTCCTAGTTTTATGTTAAATCTATATGGTGCAAGCTAAAATCAACTTTTCAATAGACACTTGAATTCCTCACTTCCTAGTCCTCGTGGGAATCGAACCCCGCCACTAGTCGGGTTACTTGTTTTGATACAATGACCGTGTATATTGTTTGATTTAAGAATATATTTTGGACGTTATCAAAAATGGCACCATTGTCGGTGACTGGCGTTTGATGATCTTGTGATTGATTGTTAAGTTGAATTAGTGTGCATCGTAGCTACTTGATTTGATTTTTCTACTGTGTTGTTAGGATCCCACCACCTCATGAGCCATCACTCCTAAGAAAGAGATAGCTCAGTGGAGGGGAACATGGAACTTGACGAAGATAATCTGGTGATGCCGGAAGTTGCAGGCCCCATTCGCTTACCAACAATAGTAGGGAATGCGGTGTTCCATGTTACTAGCACCATATTGCACTTATTGAAAATGAAAGGGATTTTTGGTGGAAAACCAATCGAAGATGCAAATTGGAACTTGAGGAATTTTTTAGAAATTTTCTAGCCCTTCAACATCACAAACATTAGTCAAGAGTAAATCAGATTGAGACTCTTCCTGTTCTCATTGACGGGGGAAGCAACAATGTGGCTAGAGGAACTTCCTCCAGGGTGTATTACTTCATGGCAAGAGTTAACCAAAGCTTTCCTAGATTGGTTTTTCCCTCCCTCAAAGAAGTTACAACTGAGGGATGATATCACAAACTTCCGCCAAGAACAAGGAGAGCCTTTGCATGAGGCATGGTTAAGGCTTAAAAAGAAGGTTGCTCTTTGCCCAAATCATGGATTACTGGATGGAGTGCTTCTCCAAAGTTTCTATAGGGCCTTTGATTCAATCAACAAATCTGTTCCCAACAACTTAGCTGGGGGATCAATTATGGACCAAACATATGGGTTAGCCAAAGCTCTCCTTGACAAAATGACAAAAACCAATAGGGCTTGGCATACAAGGGAAACAAGTGTGTCCACTCATGAGATTAGCTCAAGTGCATTGGCAGTGGAGTTTCAGAAAAGGGATGATGAGAGAGATGAGACTCTTTCCAAGATGATGAAATAATTAGAATTGATGACCAAGCATGTATGGGAGTAGGTCCGAAGGTGGTAAATTCTGTGGTAATGCAAGGTCCCTACTATATGAAGGAAAGTCTTCACCACCAATACATGACGAAGAATGCCAATATTTGGGTAACCAAATGGGAGGGCTCGACCTGGCTTTAAAGGAGAAAACCAAGGCTCGTAATGCCCAAGGTATCATAACCAAGGGTGGAGAAATCGTGAAAAGAAACCATGGTCCAAAAGGAATGAGAGGTGGAACAATAGAGAGCCAAACCAAGATGGTGATTGTTACCATCGAAGTGCAAATTCATACATTCCGCCTCCTAAGGTTGGAAATCCTCAAAACCATCTAGGATTAAGTGATGCGGGTAGCTCAAAAATCAAAGACATGCTCTCAATAGTTTTGAAGAAGGTGGAGTCGATCGAAAGTGGGGTGAAAGAACTAAGAGGGGAGGTGTCTAACCTCGCTCAAATAGTGAGTTCACACTTGGCATCCATCAAACATTTATAAGCTCAAATGAATCACCTATCTGCCCAAATGAACCCGAGAATAAAAGGAACATTACCTCGTGACACAATGCCTAATCTGAAGAAAGATGGTCAATGTATGGCATTGTCACTAGAAGTGGTAAGAGGATTTTATATGCACCAGGGAAGCCTAGTTAGGTTAAGAACCCGAGAGTAATTGAAGAAGATGAGGTTGATAAAATGCTAATGATTCTGGAGAATGAAGAGAAGGATAAGGAAGAAACAGAGGAAAAGGATAATGAGATCCACATTCAAGTTGATGATGAAGCAAGCGGGCATAAATGTCTCGGTTGATGATAGAGTTGAAGCAAGAATCCCACCACCATATCCTCAATGGCTTACAAAGAAAAAGAAGGAAGATCAATTTAAGAATTTTTTTTGACATGTTTAGCAAGTTTTCCATAAACATACCATTAGTGGTTGCTTTGATCCAAATGCCTGGTTATGCCAAGTTTATGAAATACTTGTTGAAAAAGAAGAAGGTGGTTGATGCTAGAAATGAAGAAAAAATGCACCATTGTAGTGAGGTAATGATGAGCAACCTTGCCCCAAAAAGGGAAGACCCCTGAGCTTTTACAATTCCATGCACAATTGGGATTTGTGTGTTTAAGAAGGCACTATATGATCTCGGTGCAAGTATAAATCTGATGCCCCTGCTCATTTTTAAGAAATTAGGCCTCAAAAGTACAAAACCAACGTCGATGCAATTACTAATGGTGGATAGGTCAATCAAAAGACCTGTGGGGGTGCTAGAAGATGTACTGGTGCGAGTTGACAAGTTCATTCTCCTGGCTGATTTTGTTATTCTGGATTGTGTCATGGATGTGGAAGTTCCCATTATTTTGGGAAGACCTTTGTTGGCTACCGGGAGAGCAGTGGTAGCTGTGGAGCTTGGAGAGTTAAAATTTTGAGTTGGTGGTGAGGAAGTCACCTTCAAGGTATGTCTGTCAGCTGGAACTCCACCCGAATGCAAGGTAATTCGAGTATTGCAAAATGATGATGAGGATAATGGATTGAATCTGAGCGAGACGGAAGCGGATGATGACCCGTCGGAAATGAAGAATTGAAAAAGGACTACGTTGTGCTACGACGATAAATAAGGTGCTTCTTGGGAGGCAACCCAAGTTTATATTGAATTATTTGATATTTTTGTTGGTTTTTTTGTATAGGAATTGAAAAATCAGAAGCAAAGTGAGACGCAAATCATGATGGGAGAATCGGAGAGAGACCGGTGAGCCGCCGGTCCCGAAATGTGGATCGCCGAAGATAAGGGAGCCCAAAGAAGAAAGCCGAGTGTTGAACTGAAGCATCGATGGGCCACTGGAGAACCGCCAAATCCAATTCGTGGGTCACTCATGTATCGCCGGTCTGAAGTAGAGTACCTGAAGTGAGGCCCAGATTCGGCGGATAACCGGTGGGCTGCAGTTTCATTATTGGACCGCCGGTGCATCGCTGGATGGAACCAAATCACTAGGTACAAAACAAGTTAAAATGAAAAGTAGCGGTGAACTGCCGAATTTAACCGGCGAATCGCTGATTTAGCACCGGTCGGGCTCGTCCTGAGTAAAAAAAGAGGAATTTAAAAAGACTGGCCCACAAAATCCCAAATACTTTCCCAACCTTCCTAATTCTGCAAATATTCCCATTGCTTCCCTTTTTACAACATTTTTCTTTCCATTTTTGTCTCTCCAATACCCAATATTCCCTATTCCCTACAATTTTTCATTTTTACCCTCTCCATTTTCCCACCTTTTCACCTTCCAACTCCCCACCAACTCACTCATATTAAACTCTCTAACTTCCCTCAACCTATCACATTCCCACTTGTCACCTATAAATACCTATCCATATTTTACCATCAAAATCACTTTACTCTTACTATCTACTCTATACTCACTTGAAGGTGCTCCTACAATCTTGAGCTATTTTCCTTTTTGAGGCTAGAAGAGTGTGCAAATAGTCTTCCAATTCGGTAACATTTCTCTTGCCCCTGTTTTAATTTGAATACGGTTACATGATTTTGTAGGATTACTATTTCCCTTCCCTTCATTGTTGAAATTTTGAATGTGTTATGCTTGTTATTGAAGTGGGTATGTGCTTTTATGATGAGATTATGAAAAGAGTCAAGTCTGAGTAACCCATTTACATAAAGCACAACGTTTTGCCTGATGATAGACCGGGTGACGCCATTCTTAAGGGCTAAAACATCATAAATATGTGTGAGAATGGAGTATAATTGCTGGTCTTAGGTTTGTGGTGAAAATATGTTAATGGGTGTTTGTGTGCAATGGGTTAGAATTTGGGACAGGAGGAGTTGGCCATTCGCTGGACATATTCGGCGAAATGCTGCTTGGGGAGTCGGTTCACTCTGAAATTGGTCTTGGTTACTGAGTGAATCCGGCGCTACTTCGGCAGTTCGCGAAATGTGACCGGAGAAACGCCTCTTGAATCGCCAAAAATGACCAGATTTCCCCAGTGCTTTGTTACATACCGGCGTCTAGTCGGCGGCTGGCGAATTGTCTTCGGTAAACTACCGATTTTTTGCCGGTACCACCTACTTTTTCAAGGATTGTTTGATCATCACTTTCTTCTCAGTTCATCTTTAGATTAGTTTCTTTTACTTTAATTTCTAATTCAATGTCTTGTCACTAATATACTTTTTGCAGAAACGAAAATCATGTCATTCTCTAGGTCCTACAGCAAAGGAAAGGCCCCTGCTTCATCTGTTAGCAAGGAAAAAGGTAAAGCAAAGGCTGCTCCCCCAAGCGCCAAAACTAAGGAAGTTATTATTCTCTGTGTTCCTAACATGAAGGAGCACTACATCATCTACCAGGGATGCTCTATCATGGTAGAGAAAAGGTTCGACTTGGCTGGGTTGAAGGGTGACTTCCTGAATATCACTAAGCAGTTCACCCACGAGAATGGCATGCATTTTCCAACCCTTTTCTGACGTACTACCCCAGACTTGTCACAGAGTTTTATGCCTCCTACTAGGCCCTCCAAGATATCATGCAACATCGGGGCAAAGTGGATGAGTTTGCCTGCCTGCCTTTTGTGAGGATTCCTGGGGTAGAAGTGGATATCACCTCGGCTGCCATCAATTATCTGTTTTGGGAAGATGATATAGACTCTACTACGGAATACATAACACTGGTGGCCAATATGAAAGACTAATATAGGTGGGTGGATGACATTATTGCTATTGATACCCGCCTATGGGCCTCCATGGGTGGCGAAATCTCTCACCACAATTTGAAGTTTAAGGCCAAGCTATGGTTGGATTTTATTTTCTCTCGCATCATCCCATCAAAGAATGAGTAGCGGGTCACCATGGAAGCAACTATCTTGATCGCTTGCATTATGTCAGGGGTCCCCATCCACTTTGGAAAAATTGTTGCTCAGCAAATGAAGAAGAAGGCGCGACAGTCCAACACTTCCATGCTATATGCTATGTTGATCTCGCAACTTTGTGCAGAAGCCGGAGTGCCTCTTTTTCCAGATGAGACTCTTTCCTCTGCTCTAGGAGTGATCACTATTGATAGGAAGAGAGATGCATAGGCACCGACAGTGAGATGGAAGCGCCTGCAAGCCTTTAGTGTACAAGAGGAAGCCCTCTCCCGCGGGTCAGCTCAATCTCCCACCGCTCCAGAATTTAATGTGCCCCAGCCTGACTTGTCAGGCCAAGCATTGGGTGACATTCCCCAGCCCAGAGTTTCTCCACCTTCTATATCTTCTCAGTCAAGTGGTCTCCATCATCTTGTAGAGATGACAAACTCGCATGAGAGCCAGCTTCAATGCTTGGCCAAGAGTCTCCCGACACTCATTGCCAAAACTATCAAGAAGGAGCTCAAATTACTATACAAGAATGTCGCCACTTTGTGAAAGCGGGTGGATGATATAGAAGGGGCAGTCACCGTCCCTCTGAATTGAGGTGCAGGAATGGAAAAGTCGGACTTCATTTGAAGTGCCCGACATGAGTGCTTTGGATGTTGCAATGGCTGCTCTGTCTTCAGCTTGGGGGCCAATTGATAACTTGTTTGAAGGGCTGGGCAATGATTTTGCTGGGCTTGGTGATGCCAGCGGAGGTGATGGTGGTGATGAGGCTGATGATGAAGATGAGTGACCCGTTTAGGGAGTTTCTTGTCCCTTCTCCCATTGTTTTTGTTGCATATTTACATTGGGAACAATGTATGATCTTAAGTGGGGGGATGGATGAGCGCTGTTGATGGGGTGATATTTGTTTCTTAAGTTTGAGTAAGTCCAGCCTTTTTCGGTTTGATGTGATTGATTATTGCCCTTGGCGGGTGTGTTTTGTTCTTTGAATGAATGAATTGATTTGTGCCTTTTTGTGAATGGTAATTAGTGGCTCAATGGGGTCTCCGATTTTAAGCATCGTATTTTGAAAATTTGTAATGAGATGACCCCAAAAATTGTGTTTCTTTTTCGCCATTGTAAATAGAGTAGTGTAGAAATTAAAACTCCAGGGGTTTTCTTTATACCAGGGTTCTTTCCCAAGGAGCATTATTTTATTTCAGTTAATTTTATTGTCGAACCAGGTTGGCTTTTCCTGATGATGGATTGAGTGGCGACATTCTTAAGGGAAACACCATGTCACTTTGAATTTGTTGTGAAGTTGTTTTAAGAGGCATCAACTAAAATTTCTTTTCTTATGATTGAAATGACAATGTGAAAATAAGGACATGAGATGAAGATAATGAGCAAGTGTCCACACCATAGCATAGTAATCTTGGTCGTACATTGTAAATTCCCTACTTGACTTATGATGTTCGCTTGCTTGATGCCCTAATGTGATGTTTCGTTTTGGAAAATGACTCTTTAAGACCATTTTAAGGGTGATTCTTTGTGTTGCGAGGATATTTTTTTGTTAATTTTGTGCATTACATCTTGTCTAGAACATTCCCTAAATTTGATTCAAGGTGAAATCCTAGATGTAGTTGCACCAAGGAAATTAGTTTAGGCCCTCAGTTACCTAGCCACTTCAACCATACGCCCTCCTTGATCATTAATCCTTGTTAGACAATTTTGAGCCTTAAAACCTTTCCTTGGAAACCACATTACAAGCCTTAAGACCATTCTTAATACCTATTTTTGCCCCATTCTCCCTAAATGCTAATGATAAAATAAGTGCTGAAACAGGGCTCAATGCCTATGAGAAAGGAATGAGAAAAGAAAATGTGAAAAATGAGGCAAGAGCCTAAGTTTGGGGGTATGCAAAACAAAGAGGGAAGACAAGAATTATAGTGTAAAGGGAACATCACCTTTAATCAAAGTGCACAAATATGAATCCAAAAAGAAAAAGACTAATTGTGTGAATTGGTGTTCCCTCTTGAGGTAATAAGGCTAGTGATAGAAGCTAAAGAGGGGTTATAAGCGGGATTATTAAAGAAATGAAAGGAATCAACAAGAAAAGAAAGGAAAAGGAGTTTGAGTGAGAAAATTTTTTGTAAGGCATGGCACGAAAAGCATTAGGGAGGATCTAGTCACTACAACCAAATGTCCGTCCTACCCTGACCTTAAGACTACATCACAGCCCGCAAGTTGTAAATGATTCTAGGTGCAGCTACTCTACATTAGTGGCGAATTACATGCATGGCAAGCCTATAGGTCAAGTGTGTGCATGAAGATATCTTTTGGGAGAGTGAGTGTGAGTGTCTCTTGCAATTGATCCCTGGTATGCATTCAAATGATCAAAGAGTCAAGAGAATAGGTATCCTTATATTTGGTGAGTGGCATCATTCCTTTTAGGGATGCAAGAGCATTTTGAGTTCATATGGGCATAGAACAAGGAGCACAAACTCTAAGACAAGTTTGGATTTTCAGTGATTACAACTTGAGATGCTACGTGTGTTACTTGGTTGAGAATTGCCCTTATGCGGTTAATGATTCCTTTCAAAACGCTTTACATAATATAAAATTGTTGCCTTCTTAAAACACCTTCATTATTTTAGTCTTTTGGGGTATTTCCTTCTCTTTTCGGTGAGCATGATGAGTATTTTTAGGTTGTCATAGTCCAAGTGGTCGGCGAAGTCTAATTGTGAAGAAATGTGACCTCTTCCTCAATAGTTGAAGTATTTCATTACTTGAGGACAAGAAATGATTCAAGTTTGAGGGTTTGATGAGTTGATAATTTACGAACTCAATAGACTCTAAAGTTTGAGTTTTTGCTTAGTTCTCGAGTTGATTATTTGGATTTTATGTCCTTTTTGCTTTTGTTATGTGCAGATGCCTAAGTTTGAACAAAAGAGCTAAAATGGTGTAAAATGGAGGAAATGAGTAGAAGTGGCAAAACGCAGGTGTTAACCGGCGTTTATGATAAAGGTCATTGCCTTGTCGGAGGAATGCCACCGGCGATTCACGAGTCACCTATGATGGGACGAGGGTTCAGTCACCGAATGACACTCAGAGAAGTCTGGAATTGGCATTTAAGGTCTGGAGGTTCATAGTTTGGCATCGGTGAAATGCCGGGTGAATTTCCGAAGTTTACTGGAAATGACTGAAGAAGAAGAGCGAGTATCCGGCGGTTCACGAATTTCATTGGCGAACCGCCAGTGCCTTCTCCGGTTCCAGAACGATGCTATTAAGGGTAAAATTATCCATTTCTGAAAAACGAAGGAAAAATACCCTACTTTTTAGGGTATAAATAGAAAGAGAAGTACATTGCAGAAAAGGAGGAGAAGAGAGAGGAAGAAGATAGAGAGATTGAGAGATAAACCAAGTGCACATCACATCATCTTTCCTTTTTAGCTGAAGACCATTTTTTATTTGAGAAAGGGAATTTTGATTGAAAGTTGTAAAAGATACTCTACTCTCATTTCTTCTTTGGTATTAGTTAGTTTAAGCTGTTGTTGAAGTATAATTGTGTTTTTGATTTATCTACTCTTCTTATTAAATTCAATGATGTCTTCGATGATTGTGTTTTTAAATTTCTTAACTATGAGTAGCTAAGATCATTAACTAGAGGTGTGTGATGATGAATACTTAATTAGATTGGGTACTGCTAGAGTTAACTTCATAATGTTCAATTAAGTGTAAATCTGTTGGATTCCTTTCAATCTATTAATGAAGATCCATTGATGATAATATGGGTCTATCTATACTTGCTTGATTGTTGCTCGGGAGAGAATAACTAAGTATTGGAAAGGAATCTAGTAGTGGGTATGGATGAGAGGTTGTAAAATCAAGCTAGTAATAGCTGGAATTACTTCCTCCTTCCTAATTAGCAACTAATAGCTTTGAATAGAGAAGTTGCTGATCCAAATCAATTCGGGTGTGTTAAATTGCAGCTAGAGTTCTAAAAAACTCTAGTTAGGGGTAGTCAATAGGATGGGAAGCTGAGGCTACCTATTTCCCAAGATTATTTACATTTATTGAACTCATGAAGATAACCAGGTCCATCCCAATCTAATTAGTATTTCATCTACACCGCACCTCTAGTATTTCAAAAATATTGTCTACAACTTAGCTGATCCTTTTATTTTGAGTTCACTAAAGATATTTGTGTAATTCTCTGAAGAGTTTATTCCCCCCCCCCCCATTTGCTAGTTTTTATGTTAAATCTATATTGTGCAAGCTAAAATCAACTTCTCAATTGACACTTGAATTCATCACTCCTAATCCTCGTGGGATTCGACCCCGACACTCGTCAGGTCACTTGTTTTGATACAACAACCGTGTATATTCTTTGATTTAAGAATATATTTTGGAAATTATCAGTTATGTGAATGAATTAGATGTATGCTCATGCCAAGGGTTGACTTGTGGTCTTTTGGGGCTCCTTCACCTTTGTCTACGATTCGGGTGCACATACTGGTCGTGACAAACTTGGTATTAGAGCCATATGTTTTGAAATGTCCTAGGGTGTCTGAAAGTCGCGTTAAGTAGAGTCTTTTGCATGGGTGTGAATCATGCCACACTTATGAAGAAGAGGATACAAGACGTTTAGGAAATGTTCCCTTCTTTCATGATCTATTTTGTGTGATGAATGTCCTCTACCCTTCTAATTTGTGCAATTCATGTTTGCAGCATCATGCCTCCACGCCGAGTGAACACCAGAAGAAATGGTAATGGTAATGATCATGAGGGTGCCAATGGTGAGGAGCATCATTCAGACCCACCCGTTCACGAGGGGCACGCACCAGAGCCAACTGCCCACCCTGAGTTTAGGGTAGCGATCCAGATGCTAGCTCAGGCCATGATGGCCAAGGTCCAAAATCAGGCAGTGGCGCATTACCCTTAGAATGGGAATGGGTGGCAGCAAGGGTGAGGGATTTCTTGAGGATGAGCCCTCTAGAGTTCATGGGGACGAAGATGGACGAGGATCCACACGATTTCATTGAGGAGATTCTGAAGATCACCTAGGTTATGGGGGTGAACAATGGGGAATGTGTTGACTTGACCTCCTATCCACTAAAGGGGGTGGCTCACATATTGTTCAAGGAGTGGAGAGATTCTAGGGCAGTGCGTGCATGCCCGATAGGCTGGGAAGCGTTCCACGTGGCATATTTGGATCGATTCTTCCCTTGGGAAATGAGGGAGCTCAAAGCGGCCGAGTTTTTTTAATTTGAACCAGGGTACAACATGTCCGTTTAGGAGTGCGCATTAGAGTTCACTTGATTATTTATGTATGCTCCAGAGTTGGTGGTACACCAGAGGGCTTGGGTGAGTCATTTCGTGCATGGGTGGCAGATTATTTGGACAAGGATTGCAGGATCACCACGATAGATTAGGATAGTGACTTTCCCTGCTTCGTGTTGCATGCTTAGCAAATGGAGTCGGTCTCCCGGAGGCAGAGGGAGTCCAAGAGTGCTAGGATCGACAGTTATGGGACTTCTCAGATTAGGTTAGGGGGTGGGCAGTGTCAGTAGTCCTAACATAGGTCTATCGCTCTGGCTCCATCATTGGCTAGCACGCCATCTAGGTTTAGAGGAGATCAAATGAGCAGGGCTTCAAGCTCGAGGGATCAGGTAGCATGCAGGTGGAGCGCACTTTTTTAGCTTGTGCAAAGTGCGACAATAATCATCCCTGGAGGTGCTTAGTTGGCTCAGATGCGTGTTTCGGGTGTGGCAAACCCCGACACAGACTTAGGGATTGCCCCTCAACTAGATCAGGGGTCAGTGGGGCCCGTGTGACAGAAGCTAGTTCTGCCGCTCCAATAGCATATCCCCCTCAGCAGGGTGCCTGTACTAGTTCAGCAAGCGGTCAACGCCAAAACTGGTTTTATGCTTTAGTACCCCGCCAGGAGCAGGAGGTTTCACCAGATGTGGTCACTGGTATGTTGCAAGTCTTCCATATTGATGTTTATTCCTTGTTATATCCAGGAGCTACATTGTCCTTTGTGACTCCCTATATTGGTAATAGTTTTTGAGTTAGCCCTGAAATTCTGCCAGAATCGTTCTCAATCTCTACCCTAGTTGGTGAATCGGTTGTAGCTAGGCCGGTGTATAGTGGGTGCCCCATCACAATATTGCATTAGGTCACCTCCACAGACTTAGTAGAGTTAGCTATGACTAACTTTGACCTCATTCTAGGCATGGATTGGTTGTTTTCGTGTTATGCTTCAGTCAATTATAGGATCCGTGCGATGGAATTCCGATTTCCGAGTGAGGCAGTTTTAGAGTGGAAGGGTAATTCAGTTGTACCAGCCGGTTGGTTTATTTCATATCTTAAGGCCAGGAAAATGATTTATAAGGCATGTAGAACCTAGTTAGGGTTAAGAATGTTGAGTCTGAGACCCCAATTATCCAGTCAGTTCCGGTAGTTTGTGAGTATCCATAGGTTTTTCCCGATGATTTTCCAGGTGTTCCTCCTGAGAGGGAAATTGATTTCGGCATTGATCTCTTACCCAATACACAACCCATCTCTATTCCTCCCTACAGAATGTCTCCAACCGAGCTAAAGGAGTTGAAGGATCAGTGGAAGGAATTGTTAGATAAGGGATTTATCAGGACGAGCAAGTCTCCATGGGGTGCACCGGCGTTATTTGTCCGGAAGAAGGATGGTTCCCTTCGCATGTGCATTGATTACCGGCAATTGAACAAGGTCACTGTCAAGAATAAGTACCCCTTACCCAGGATCGATGACTGTTTTGACTAGCTTCAGGGTGCCAGATGTTTCTCATTGATAGATCTCAGGTCCAGGTATCACCAACTCAGGGTTCGGGAGAGTGACATCCCAAGATCCGCATTCAGGACTTGGTATGGTCACTATGAATTTTTTGTTATGTCTTTTGGACTAACCAATGCTGTGCAACTTTCATGGACTTGATGAACGGGTATTCAAGATATATCTTGACAAGTTTGTGATTTTGTTCATCGATGATATCCTTATATGCTCTCGAAGCGAGGAGGAGCATGCCGCTCACTTGAGAATAGTGCTTTAGACCCTCATGGATCATCAGTTGTATGCAAAGTTCAGCAAGTGTGAATTTTGGTTGGACTCCATGGGATTCTTAGGCCATGTGGTATCTAGTAAGGGCATAAAGGTAGATTTTCAGAAGATTAAATCGCTATAGAATTGGCCCAGATCAGTGAATCCTTCAGAAGTTTGGAGTTTCTTGGGCATAGCAGGCTACTATCGGAGGTTTGTGGAGGGTTTTTCATCAATTGCAGCACCATTGACTAGGTTGAGTCAGAAAAAAGTAAAGTTTCAATGGTTAGAGGTTTGCAAGAAAAGCTTCCAAGAGTTGAAGACTCGACTCACTTCAGCACCAGTGTTGACCCTACCCGAGGATACCGATGGTTTTGTAGTATATTGTGATACTTTGAGAGTCGTACTTGAATGTGTTTTGATGCAGCATGGGAAAGTGATAGCATATTCCTCAAGACAGTGGAAAATTCATGAGAAAAATTATCTGATTCATGACCTAGAGTTGGTAGCGGTAGTGTTCGCATTGAAGATATGGTGACATTACTTGTTTGGGGTCCACATGGATGTATTTACGGATCACAAGAGCTTGCAATATGTGTTTACGCAAAAATATCTCCATCTTCGACAAAGGAGGTGGTTGGTGCTACTTAAGGATTACAATATGAGTATTCTTTACCACCCGGGTAAGGCTAATGTGGCAGCGGACACAATTAGTAGGATCTTCATAGAGAGTGTGTCCCACGTGGATGAGGGAAAGAAAAAGTTGGTGAAAGATGTCCATTGACTTGTAAGGTTGGGAGTTAGATTGGTAGATTTGACTGATGGCGGTATTGTTGTGCATAACAGATACGAATCGTCTTTGGTGACTGATGTGAAGTCTAGACAAGATAAGGATTCGATGTTGGTAAAGCTAAAAGAAGCTGTCCGGAGTCAGAAGGTGGAGGTTTTCTCCTAAGGGGGAGATGGTGTGTTGCGGTACCAGGGTTGTCTGTGTGTTCCAGATGTAGATGATTTGAGGGACCGGATATTGCATGAGGCACATGGATCCAGATACTCTATCCATCCGGGTACAACAAAGATGTATCATGATTTGCGGGAGATATATTGGTGGGGACGGCATGAAGAGGGACATTGCAGAATTCGTAGCTAAGTGCCTGAATTGTCAGCAAGTGAAGGTCGAGCACCAAAGGCTGGGAGGCGTACTTCAAGATATTAGCATTCCTATTTTTAAGTGGAAAGAAATCAATATGGACTTCATAACTGGGTTTCCCCGTACTCTCTGGCAATATGACTCCATCTAGGTGGTGGTCGACAGGTTGACCAAGGCGACACATTTCCTTCCAGTAAAAACCACAAATTTAGTGGATGATTATGCCAAGTTGTATATTCGGGAGTTGGTTCGACTTCATAGAGTGACCTTGTCTATTATTTCGGACAAAGGTTCTCAGTTTACCTACCAATTCTGGCGGTCTTTTCAGGAGGGGCTTCGTACTCAAGTTAAGCTCAACACAACTTTTCATCCGCAAACGGATGGCCAATCCAAACAAACAATCTAGACTCTCAAGGACATGTTGAGAGAATGTGTGATGGATTTCAAAGGTAGCTGGGATGATCATTTTCCCTCTATTGAGTTTGCTTATAATAACAACTATCACATTTGCATACAAATGGAATCGTTCGAGGCTCTTTATGGACGAAGGTGTAGATTGCCCATTAGATGGTTTGAGGTTGGTGAGGTAGCTATGATAGGGCCTGGTTGGGTTCATGAGGCTACGGTAAAGGTTTAGTTGATAAAGGACCGGTTGAAAACCGCTCAGAGTCGTCAAAAGTCATATGCGGATGTGAGAAGAAGAGATTTGGAGTTCGAGGTAGACAATTGGGTATTTCTAAAGGTATCTCCCATGAAGGGAGTCATGCGGTTTGGGAATAAAGGAAAACTCAGTCCCCGCTATGTTTTTCCCTATCGGATCACGAGAAGAGTTGGTAAGGTAGCGTATGAGTTGGACATTCCCTCAGAGTTATCTTCTATACATCCCGTGTTTCATGTGTCGCTTTTGAAGAAGTGCTTGGGAAATCCATCTCTAGTAGTCTCGGTGGACAGCGTCAGTGTAAAAGATAGCCTCAGCTATGAAGAAGTTCTTGTGGAAATATTAGACCATAAAGTTAGGAGACTAAGGAACAAAGAAGTAGCATCCGTTAAAGTATTATGAAGAAATCAACATGTTGAGGGAGCTATGTGGGAAGCCAAAGCGGCTATGATGGCTAAATACCCCCACCTGTTCCCTACCGACTCAGTTTTAGTATGAGGTATCAGTCTTTTCCCTAATTCTCTATTTAGTTTTCATATTCAGTTCATGTGTTCAAGTTTCCTTTATGTGTTTGAGTATTATGTGAAGCATGAGATCAATTCAGCTCTGTGATATGAATTGGAGGTAGCCATTCCATAAAATTTTGGTTAAAATGATTAGTATTTGAATATGATAACTGCATGTCTCTGTTTTCTACTTGTTTCTACATTCGAGGATGAATGTTCCCAAGGGGGAGATATTGTAATAACCAGGAAGTGCGTAAGAATAGACCCGAAAGTTTAAAAGTTCAAAACTACAGAAATTGGGAAATATTGCATAGGACGGGCCATGGAACGACTCGTGGTAAAGAACCACGAGTCGTTGTATGCAGTTGTTGGTTAGGGAAGGCTGAGTGGCAGTGGAGACAATGGAAGACACAAGGATGCCTTGTTGGGAACAATGAGCCGTTGTCAGCAGGCGTTTGAAGAGGTTGGGTTCTGCAGGTGGCATACAACGGGCCTTCCAACTACTCATTGTGGGTTGTAATGAGTCATTGTTACCGGTCATTATTTCGGTGCAAGAATTTCCAGTGTAGATTAAAGATCGAGACCATGACTCGTTTGAAGGAACCACGAGTCGTGGTGTGGCCCGTGGTAAGCAGGTTCAAATTTTGTGATGAGCAAACAACAGACGATGTAACGAATCGTTGTTTCAGAGGACGAGTCATCCTATCCGTCCGTTGGTCAATTCCAGAAGTAAGCTGCACCAGTGCAAACCACGAGCGACAGAACAGGTCGTCATTAGCTTTAACGACCCATTTGTTCTGTCTGTTAGTTCAACCCGGCTAGTTTTCAGGGCATTTTCGACTTTTCCACACTATGAGACCTTAAACTACGTTGTTTAACTTATGGAAGGTGGGTTTTTAGGGGGGATAATTTATTATAAGTCCCCATTCATGCATGCAAGAGTATAGGGAGGTAATCAAGGGTGATTCAAGGCTCTTCTCTTCAATTCTTCAAATTCCCTTCTCGGGAAATCAAAGGAAGTTGAGAACCAGTTATTCTCAGGTATGTAATGCCATCAATGGGTGTTTCCTTACTCACCCATGCCAATTCTTTGCGTTTTTATGAAAGTTCTATCAAAAGTTTATGGGGTTTAGAAGTAGATTTATATAAAAATCTAATGATTTAGAATGGGCTTTGTGATTTTTGAATCTTATCATATTCTAATGGGTTTTGATCAACTTTATGATTTAAATTATCTATAATATTAACGATTTCTTGATTTCTATTGAAGTTAACCTAATTATGCATGATCCATGATAAATCGATTTATGATCTACTATTTCCATTGCTGATATTTACAAGTATAGTATAAATTATGATTCAAATACGGATTTATGATATTACGCATCTTGATTTTATGAATTTCATGCTATATGTATAATTTACAAGTATGCTTGAAACCTATAATTCACGAATCATGTTTTGGCCGACTCACGGGCCTTATTTCATGGCTAGTTCATGTATGTACAAGCATGTTTATGATTATCATGATTTAACTACACCATGAACTCATTCAAGTTATACTATGAGCACAATATATATTTTGGGAGTAGTATAGAACAACGAGTGGGTTGGGGCCTAGGTTCTGCCCCAGACCTCATAAAATACGTGCCACCGTAGGTATGTTGGGACCTCCTATGTCATTCTCCCCAGCGCAAATGGACCTTTCATGGTGATATCACACTTTCATGGTTCTACCCTTAGCAAAGTACAGAAACCCTCCCGACTAGGGTATAAGTCGGACTTCATGTGAGCTCATATGGGGTATGTCGGTTAAGAGAATCTTCCATTGTTCCTCATGATTTATGCATGTTATGATTATATATTTTGGCTCAAGTCATGTTAAATAAAGCTCTTCTCTTACGTTTACGATTATGTTTGCATTACGAATGTTTTGAAATTCTTGAGCCTTATATATGTTAAGATGTTTACGATATGAGCATGATGTCCTACTCTTATGATCACTTATGAGTTTTATATATGATTTAAATGTCCGTTTTACTTACCATGCATACTTAGTATATTCCACGTACAGACCACATAATTTCTATGTTGTATCATTTCATGATACAGGACCCGGCTCTCAGGCTCACCCTCCTCAGTAGCTCCTCAGAGTTTGCTATCAGCTTATTTGGTGAGTCCTCATGTTCTGAGGGCCATATGTTCAGAAGCTATTATTTCTCTTGCAGTTTCAGTATCGTAGGGATAGTTGGGTGTTGTCCCATCAACTGTCTTTCATGATTAGAGGCTTCTCAGACTATAAGTTGTATTCAGCCGTCATATATGGATCATGTATTGTCTTTTCTCCGTTATAATGACATGTTTACATTTTCTTGCGTTAAGTCTTCCGCTTATGTGAATGAATTAGGTGTATGCTCATGCCATGGATCAACTTGGGGTCCTTCAAGGCTCCTTGTTCCGTGTCGATGGTTCGGGTGCACGTGCGGGTTATTACAATAACGAAGCTCAACATCGTCTATTGACGAAGCTCAATGATAAAACACATCCAAAATACAAAACCATGCATATGAGAAGCTTTAGTTCAAAACATACCACAAGCTGAAACATACTTGGGAGCCTTTGCCCACAAACGATGTGGTAAGCTATGCGTAGGAAGACTTAACTCGAAACATACCACAAGCTAGAATATTAAATTTGGGAGTCTTCGCTAAAAACTAATGTGGTAAGCTTAGTTTGGAAAAATCCTCATTTAAACTTATCATGTGGGCATTTCCCAAGACTTTATCATACTTAGATATACTCAATTCTCATTGAAAACATAATTATAAACATAGCTAGCTTCAAATCATGCTTTTCATCATAACATCTCATCATTATTACATTTACTTCACAAATCTCACTTTTCATGATCATAACATCAATGGACTCCAACATTCATAAGGCTAGAAACATAATTTTTAATTGAAATCATTGTAAAACTAGCCCATTCTTCACAATTCGATAATAAAATCATAATCAATTCATACCCATGTAAGGAAATTGAAGATTCATGCATTTGGGTAAAATCCCATAACTTGATCATAGGAATTTCTCATACTAAGATAGAAATTGGGCATGAGTGTGGAAGGAAACACCCACTCATAACCCTTCATACCTGGAAGGGATTGATTCTACCACTTCTCTGATTGCTCAAGAAGGATTTGAATGAAAACCTTGAAGTCTTGCTCTATATCACCTCCTCAACCTCTCAATTGACGAATCTAAATCATCAAACACATCCCAAATACAAAATCATGCATATGAGAAGCTTTAGTTCAAAACATACCACAAGATGAAACATACTTGGGAGCCTTTGCTCCAAAACCATGCAGTAAGCTATGCGTAGGAAGACTTAAATCAAAACATACCACAATCTAGAATATATAATTTGGGAGACTTCACTCCAAAATAATATGGTAAGCTTAGTTCAGGAATATCCTCACTTAAACTTATAATGTGGGCATTTGCCAAGGCTTTATCATACTTAGAAATACTCAATTCTCATTGAAAACATAATTATAAACATAGGTAGCTTCAAATCATGTTTTTCATCATAATATCTCATCATTATTACATTTACTTCATAAATCTCACATTTCATAATCATAACATCAATGGGCTTCAACATTCATAAGGCTGGAAACATAATTTTTAACTGAAATCATTATAAAATTAGCCCATGATTCACAATTTTATAATAAATSATAATCAATTCATACCTATGTAAGGAAATTGAAKATTCATGCATTTGGGTAAAATCCCATAACTTGATCATAGAAATTTCTCATACTTAGATAGAAATTGGGCATGGGTGTGGAAGGAAACACCCACTCATAACCCCACATACTTGGAAGGGATTCATTCTACCACTTCTCTGATTGCCCAAGAAGGATTTGAATGAAAACCTTGAAGACTTGCTCTAGATCACCTCCTCAACCTCTCAAGTTTGCATGCATTGAAGGAAATAACTTAGAATAGGTTTTCTCCTCCTAAAACCCACTAAAAAGAGTCTTAAACGATGTAGTTTAGGCTTTATGAACTTAGAAATTACAAAAAGGCCCTTACTAAATTTGCAGAAATTTACTACCAGGTGGTCCTAACTGACGACGTGACGACTCGTGGTCTAGGAAAATGATTCGTCGCCCTGCTTGTCAGGTACACTGCCTTGTCTATCCTCTTAGGATCACAATGGGTCACTTCACGAATCGTCAGGGGTGACCACGACTCGTGGTCACAAATCTTTGAGTACACTGCCTTACTTCTTCATTTCTCACTCACCTCTTCCCACGACTCTCGCCATGACTCATTACCTCCTCCAACGAGTCGTGGTCAACTTCCATCGGGTACACTACCAATCCAATTTCCCAACTATACTTCCTTCACCCACGAGTCACCTGGTGACTCGTGGGTTGTCCTCACGAGTTGTGAGATGACTCGTGCTGAGGCTGCAATAAAATTTCCCACTTTTCCCCATTTCAACTCCCGGGTACGTTCTTTGAGCTCCCGGGGTATAAAAATATCTCCCTCTTGGAAACATTTGTCCTCGAATTTATGAAAGAACACAGAAAAATAGTGATATGCAATTATCATAATCAAATACATATCTTTTAAATCGAAAACTGACGGAATGATTACCTCCAATTCAAAATATACAGCTGAACTGAATTCGCAAATCACATACACACTCATATATATAAAAGAAACTTGCGTGCATGAACTGAACATAAAACTAAATAGAGTTTTAGGTCAAAACTGATACCTCAAGCTGACATTAAGCTGGTAGAGAATAAGTGTGGGTATTTAGCCATCATATCCGCTTTAGTTTCCCATGTAGCTCCTTCCACATGTTGATTCCTCCATAATACTTTAACTGAAGCTACTTATTGGTTCATTAGCCTCCGAACGTGATGATCCAACACCTCCACTGGAACCTCCTCATATCTAAGGCTATCTTTCACACCAACATTGTCCACCGGGACTACTAAAGTTGGATCTCCCAAGCATTTCTTCGAAAGTGATACATGAAACACAGGATGCACGGAAGATAACTCGAAGGGAAAGTCCAACTCATACGCTACCTTACCAACTCTTCTCATAATTCGGTAGGAACCAACATAATGGGGACTGAGTTTTCCTTTCTTCCCAAACCGCATGACTCCCTTCATGGGAGATACCTTCAGAAATACCCAATCATCCACCTCGAACTCCAACTCTCTCCTCCTCACATCAGCATAAAACTTTGACGACTCTGAGTGGTGTTTAGCCTGTCCCTTATCAATTGAACCTTAACCACAACCTCGTGAACCAAATCAGGCCCTATCATAGCTGCCTCAACCAACCTCCAACCATTCGATGGGCGATCTATATCTCCTCACACAAAGAGCCTCGAACAGCGCCATTTGGATGCTAGAGTGATAGTTGCTATTATAGTAAACTCGATCAGTGGCAAGTGATCATCCCAACTACCTTTGAAGTACATCACACATGCTCTCAACATATCCTCGAGGGTTTGGATTGTCCGCTCCGCTTGACCATCGATCTGTAAATGAAATGTTGTGCTGAGCTTAACCTGCGTCCCAAGACCTTTCTGAAAAGACTACCAAAACTGGGAGGTATATTGAGTACCTCGGTGTGAAATAATAGACAAGGGCACCCTATATAGTCGAACCAACTCTTGAATGTACAGTTTGGCATAATCACCCACTTAATCTGTGGTTTTCACTGGTAGGAAATATGCAGCCTTGGTCAACTTATCTACCACCACCCAAATAGAATCATACTGTCCGCGAGTACGAGGTAGTCCTGTAATGAAATCCATGTTAATCTCTCCCCACATCCAAGTAGGGATGCTGATATCCTGAAGTACTCCTCCCAGCCTTTGATGTTCAGCCTTTACTTGTGTACAATTTGGGCATCTGTCTACGAACTCTGCAATATCCTTCTTCATGTCATCCCACCAATAGATTTCTCTTAAATCACGATACATCTTGGTGGATCCCAGATGGATAGAACCTGGTTCTATGTGCCTCATGCAATATCCGGCTTCTTAAATTATCCACATTTGGAACACACAGACGACCCTAGTACTGCAGCACACCATCTCTCCCTTGGGAGAAAACCTCCACCCTCTGACTTCGGACGTCTTCTTTCAGCTTTACCAACATCGGATCCTCATCTTGCCTACCTTTAACATCAGTCACCAAGGACGATTCTGATACGTTTTTCACAACAACACCGCCATCGGTTGTGTCGACCAACCTAACTCCCAACCTTTCAAGTCGATGGACATCTTTCACTAGCTCCTTCTTTCCCTCATCCACATGGTACACACTCTCCATAGACAGCCTACTAAGAGCGTCCACTACCACGTTAGCCTTACTCGGATGGTAAAGAACACTCATATCATAGTCTTTGAGTAGCTCTAACCACCTCCTTTGCCGTAGATTGAGGTCTTTCTATGTGAAAACATATTGTAAACTCTTGTGGTCCATAAAAACATCCACATGGACCCCATATAAGTAATGTCGCCATATCTTCAACGCGAACATCACCACTACCAACTCTAGATCATGGGTCGGATAATTCTTCTCATGGACTTTCAACTGTCTAGAGGCATATGCTAGGACTTTTCCTCGCTGCATCAATAAACTCCCGAGTCTGATCCTCGAAGCATCACAATACACCACAAAACTAATGGTACCCTCGGGTAGGGTCAACACTGGTGCTGAAGTGAGTCGAGTCTTCAATTTTTGGAAGCTCTTCTCACGAGCCTCTGACCATTGAAACTTGACCTTCTTCTAAGTCAACTTGGTCAACAGTGTTTCAATAATGATAAACCCTCAACAAACCTCCGATAGTAACCAGCTAAACCCAAGAAACTTTGAATATCTGAAGGATTGACCAGTCTAGGCTAATTCTTCACCGCCTCGATTTTCTAAGAATCTACCTTTATGCCCTCACTCGATACCACATGGCCCAAAAATGCTACGGAGTCTAACCAAAACTCACACTTGCTGAACTTGGCATACAATTGGCGATCCTTGAGAGTCTGAAGTACTACTCTCAATTGAGCGACATGCTCCTCCTCCCTCCGAGAGTATATAAGGATGTCATCAATGAACACGATCACAAACATGTCCAGATATTTCTTAAGCAACCTATTAATCAAGTCCATGAAAGATGAAGGAGAATTCGTTAGCCCAAAAGACATAACTACAAACTCATAATGACCATACTACGTCTTGAAGGCTGTCTTCGGGATATCGCTCTTCCGAATTCTGAGCTGCTGATACCCAGACCTGTGATCAATCTTGGAGAAACACTTGGCACCCTGAAGTTGGTAAAAAAAAAGTCATCGATACTGGGTAATGGATACCTGTTCTTGACAGTGACTTTGTTCAATTGCCGATAGTCAATGCATATCGAAAGAGAACCATTCTTATTTCGGACAAAGAGGACCGGTGAACCCCATGTGTCACGCCCCGCCTTGGGGGGTATGACTGGCACCTGGTGCCCTAGAAGGATCTGGACTACTAACTGGTGGGCCTAGGCACATCTGGTGCCTGGCTAGCT
>JACEIK010005070.1:0-62501 GCA_018107945.1 Datura stramonium | reverse complement strand
TCTTTTCCCGGGCCTTTTCCTAGCACGTATGGCTTCCAAATATGCTTAACCAATGTGCGAATAGGCCATCTAGATGCCGGGAATCTTACGGGGTGTAACACCATGGGACTTGCTCGGTCTATTGAAACCCTTATCTAACAAGTCTTTCAATTGCTCTTTCAACTCCTTTATCTTCGCTAGAGCCATCTGTTAGGGTGGAATAGATATAGGCTGGGTGTCGAGAAGAAGATCTATACTTAATCAATCTCCTGCTCGGGAGGAACACCTGACAAATCATCAAGAAATACCTCTGGATACTCACATACTACTAGAATTGACTGGATAGTTGGGGTTTCAGACTCGAAATCCTTCACCCTAACTAGATGGTACATGCAACCCTTCGAAATCATCTTCCTGGCCTTAAGGTAGGAAATGAATCGACCTATAGGCACAACTGAACTACCCATCCATTTTAAAACTGGATCACCCAGAAATCTAAACTCTACTGCCCGGTTCTACAATTAACTGAAGCATAGCATGCAAATAGCTAATCCATGTTGAGAATAACATCGAAATCGGTCATGGATAACTCTATCAAATCTACTGAGGTGACCTTATGAAGGACTGAGACTGGGCAACCTCTAGATATCCGTCTTGCAATAACTGAGTCACCTATTGGAGTACAAACTGAGAAGGGTTCTGACAAGACTTCGAGACTAACTCCGAAGCTACTGGCCACATAAGGTGTCACAAAAGACAAGGTAGCCCCCCAAAATCTAGCAAAGAATAGACATCAATATGGAAAACTCGCAACATACCAGTGACCACATTCAGGGAGACCTCCTGCTCCCGATGGGATGCTAAAGCATAGAATCTGTTCTGGCGCTGACCGCCAGCTGTGCTAGTAGATGCCCCAAATGTGCTAAGCATACGGGAGGGGCATCTAAGATAGAAGTTTGGCCTCAGCCCCCAACATGATCCTTTCTCGTAGCTAAAAAAGCACATTAACCTGCCAAACACTGGCCGATGTGCCCTCAACCACACTTGCAACAAGATGGGATGCTGGAATCTACAGTTCTACTACTATGACCTCTCGAGCTTGATGCCCACCCTCTATGATTATGTCTAGGTCGAGATGGCACACTCAATGCTGAAGAAGCCGGGGCAGATAATCTCTAATAAGTTTGTTGTCCGTGCCCACGACTGGACCTCTGCTGAGAGAATCTATGGTACTAGGTCCTGGCCCTCTTGGCCTCCCTCTTTCTCGAAAGCGCCGCCCCTATCTTCTGGGCGTACAACACTATGCAAGGAAAGTCCATGTCCTGGTGAAGCATGGCAGTCCTACAATCTTTGTCCAAATAACCCGTGACTCCATGGACGAATCTACTCACCTGCATCCTCTGATCAGCTACCAACTCTGGGGAATATCTCGATAGGCGAGTGAACTCAAGGGCATACTCTTGTACAGTCATTCTCCCTTGCTTCAAATTCATGAATTCAGCTATTTTCAACTCTCTCATCTCCTAAGGGAAGAACCGGTATAGAAATGCAACATGGAACTCTTCCCAAGTGACCGAACATGCTCTTGCGACCCTGCTATGCTTCCATTAATGAAACCAGATATGCGTGACCACTTTTAGCTGATAAGAGGCCAACTCAGCGCACTCAACCCCATTCACCCCCATGACTTGGGCTATTTTGACAATCTCATCTACAAACTCATGTGTGTCCTCATCTACCTTGTACCCAAGGAACTCCAGCTGGTTCATCCTCAAGAAGTCTCTGACTCGAGTAGCCATTGCATTTCCATTTTGCGAAACATGTGCAATAGCCTGCCGATTGTTCTGAGCAATCAAGGCCTACGCAAGAATCTGAATAGCGGCCCAGAACTCAGCATGGGCAGCTAGCTCCGATATCTGGGGCTCCTGAACTGGTGGGGTTGGTTGATGCCCACGACCATTGCCATCCTCGTGTCCTTCACCATCTCCATTCCTCCTTCTGTTCATTATTCGAGGAGCCATGATTCTACAATTGCGAATAACGTAAATTAGAAGGATAGAAAGACTTTTTATTGCACAACATAGATCATGAAAGAAGAGAACATTTCCTAGACGTCTTGTAGCCTCTTCACCATAAGTGTGGTGCATTTCACACCCATGAAAATTATTCTACTTAACACGACTTTCAAACACCCTAGGAAACTTCAAAGCCTATTTCTCTGATACCAAGTTTGTCATGACCCGAACGGAGGCCCGGATTGCAACATGGGACAAGAAGCCCCGAAAGACCCCAAGTCGACCCATGACATAAGCATACATCTAAATCAATCAAGAGACTGAATAATCGTCAATACAATCATAGTGGAAGTCTAGCTTGAATATAACATTAGAATATAATCTTAAGCTGAATACATACATATGTATGAATAGCCTCTAAACATGATGAGTTGATGGGACAAGACCCAAACTAACTCAACAAGCTGAAAATTGAAATACATAAAGAAAGATAGATAGTCGGGTCCTCAAAAGATGAGGACTCACCAATAAGCAGATGCTAACTCCGATGAGTTTTCTAAGAGAGGGGCTGAACCTGGGTGTCGGGTCCTGTATCATGAAATGATACAACATATAAAATATGTGGTTAATACGTGGAATGTACTAAGTATGCAAGGTAAGTAAAACCGCTAAAGTAAGTAAAAGTCCTTTTAAACACAATGTGTTAATTAAACATAAAAATCAGTAAACTGAGAGTAGGTCTTGCATGCATTCTTTCCAAAATCATGATATTTTCATAAAATTAAAATACATGTCTTTATACGTCAAACTAACTCGAATGACTCAAAATTGCAATATGATATTTATAGAAAAGCCTAACATTGAGTCAAATCTTGCTTTTAGAACATGCATGTGTATATAATAATCATGAGCAATGAATATGCATATCTGAATCATATAGAACAATGGGAGACTCATCATTAACCGACATACCACGATAGAGCTTACGTGGTCCCGACTATCACACTCAAGTGGGAAGAGCAGTCCAAAACCTTTCTTGGAATAAGGACGCTACCATGATATCGATATCAAGCTCATCGACCATTAGGTCCGGGGATAGCTCACAAAGGAGGTCCCAATAATATAATAGTATCATCCTATGTTGGCGCGTAGTTCTAGGGCATAGGTTGATTGACCCTTAGCCCGCTCGGTGCTAAACTCTTCTCCAAAAAATATGCAAATGCACTACATCGTATATAATGAAGCTCAACATCATCAATTGACGAATCTCAATGATCAAACATACCATAAGATGAAACATACTTGGGAGCCTTTGCTCCAAAACCATGTGGTAAGCTATGCGTAGGAAGACTTAAATCAAAACATACCACAAGCTAGAATATATAATTTGGGAGACTTCGCTCCAAAACAATATGGTAAGCTTAGTTCAGGAATATCCTCATTTAAACTTATCATGTGGGCATCGCCCAAGGCTTTATCATACTTAGAAATACTCAATTCTCATTGAAAACATAATTATAAACATAGGTAGCTTCAAATCATGCTTTTCATCATAATATCTCATGATTATTACATTTACTTCATAAATCTCACATTTCATGATCATAACATCAATAGGCTTCAACATTCATAAGGCTAGAAACATAATTTTTAACTGAAATCATTATAAAATTAGCCCATGATTCACAATTTTATAATAAATCATAATCAATTCATACCTATGTAAGGAAATTGAAGATTCATGCATTTGGGTAAAATCCCATAACTTGATCATAGAAATTTCTCATACTTAGATAGAAATTGGGCATGGGTGTGGAAGGAAACACCCACTCATAACCCCACATACTTGGAAGGGATTCATTCTACCACTTCTCTGATTTCCCAAGAAGGATTTGAATGAAAACCTTGAAGACTTTATCTAGATCACCTCCTCAACCTCTCAAGTTTGCATGGATTGAAGGAAATAACTTAGAATAGGTTTTCTCCTCCTAAAACCCACTAAAAAGAGCCTTAAATAATGTAGTTTAGGCTTTAGGAACTTAGGAATTACAAAAAGGCCCTTACTAAATTCGCAGGAATTTACTGCCAAGTGGTCCTAATGGATGACATGACGATTCGTGGTACAGGGAAATGATTCGTCACCCTGCTCGTCAAGTATACTGCCTTGTCTATCCTCCTGGGCTCATAACGGGTCACTTCACGACTCGTCAGGCTGTGGTCACTAGTCGTTGAGTACACTGTGTTACTTCTTCATTTCTCACTCACCTCTTCCCACTACTCTCTCCACGACTCGTTACCTCCTCCAACGAGTCATGGTTAACTTCCGTCGGGTACACTACCAATCCAATTTCCCAACTATACTTCCTTCCCCATTGAGTCACCTGACGACTCATGGGCTATCCTCACAAGTCATGAGATGACTCGTCCTGAGGATGCAACAAAATTTCCCACTTTTCCCCATTTCAACTCCCGGGTTCGCTCTTTGAACTCCTGAGGTATAACACTATTCCATCAGTCCTGCTCCTAGTTGTCTCCCCTCTTTCCACTATTCGTACCAGATCTGAGCTACCCCTTTCAACTGTTAGGCAGCCATGTCTCACTTTCCGAGGAGCTGAGACCCATAATTCAGATGATCATTCTAATCTCAACCACGAACTCCTGTGGGTCCTCTCCTACCTTATATCCGTGGAAAACTGGAGGGTTCATCCGAGTAAAAAGTACCAAACTCGGGCAGCTGCTGCGGACCCATTAGTATTTACCAGAACCAACTGCTGGTTCACTTGATTTGTCACTGTCTGTGCGAGCAGCTGGATAGCCACTCTAAACCCTGTGGAGGACACTAGGTCGTCCGGAGGGGCTGCTGAGCTGGTGGGGCAGGTCGGTGAGCGTTACCGGCCCTTCTTCCGTTACCACGTCATGGAGGCATGATTCACTGAAATGAAATAGAGCACGAGTTAGGAGAACATTTCTGGAATTGAATTTCAACGCAAGATAAAGAGTATGAACAAAAGGGAGATTTCCTTATAATATCTCATAGCCTCCCCATCATAAGTGTGGTGCGCTTCACACCCATGAAGAGGACTCTACTTGACGCGACTTTTAGACATCCTAGGATACTTTAAACCTAGTGCTCTGATACCAAATTTTCCATGCCCTGAGTCTATTCCTCAGAGGAGACACGGTACTTGGAGCCACAAGTAACCCCAAGTCAATCCATGGTTTATCACAACACTGGCATTCTAAGTAAAACATAGTGGAAGCTTTAAAAAGAATAATAAAATAAAACATTTATGAAGAAGAACTAAATTATAAGTTTTATTCAACTAAAAACAAAACTGAAAATCTGAAAACTTTGTCTATGTCTGAAAGCCATCTATACAATGAATTGCTGGAACAAGCCCACAACTAACTCTAAAACTAAATAAAAGAAGTATAACTGAAAAGAAATAATCCTCATCCTAAAAAGATGTGGACTCACCAATGATGCAACTGAAAACTTGTGAGCTAGATCTGCCAGTGGTGCTGGGACTTACAACCTGCAGCTGTATCATAAAACAATACAACACAAAAGGTATGAGTCAGTACTTTGAATGTACTGTGTAAGTAGGAGAAACCAAACATAAGGAATAAAATCAATGAACTAGAAAAACATGCAATGACCAACTGAAATACTGAAAATGAATAAACTGTGATATACTAAGATGGTCAAAATGACACTTCCTGGTGGTCAAAGACATGCCCTAAATCTGAGATACTAATCTAAAGTACTGTACTGAACTGATCCAAATTGAGTAGTCTGAAACTGTTCTAACTGAGTTAATCTGAGACTAAACTGAGATGAATAGTGGGAGATTCTATAACCGACATATAACCACGTGAGCTAGATGTGAAATCCGATGTATACACCCCATTGGTAGGACCCAATATATATTGTCAGGGTATAAAGGCATGAACTGAATGATCACAGATCTGGGGTCATGAGTCCAATAAAAATAAAACCTTTGGTGGCAATGTAGTTCTAGGAACCATGGTGTGTTGGAACCCCGGTCTATTCGGTGATAAGTTCTACTCCCACTGGATAGTCCTAGACTGACTACTAAGTTGATAGCTCAAAACTTCGGCCCAACACTAAGTCAGGAATACCTATTTGGAAGTACTTTGAGAGTCTTCTCAGACCGAATTCTTTAACTGGTGTTCTATGACTAGTCAGAGCTGCTTATCTGGAAGCATCGTAACCGTATAAAGAACAAATTGTAATTTGAAGCTGAGGTCCTAAGGCTGGTCAGAGCTGCTTATCTGAAAGTGTCATGACCACCTAAAGAAACACTAAAATCTGATACTGAGTCTAATACTAATAAATGTGAGGCATCACGAAGACCTCAAGGATTAACTATAGTTAAATTGATCAACTAACATTTTTGGATTATACCGGATATGCTAATAGTTGAGTGAGACTGTACTAACAAGCATCTGACTGAACTCTCAACATTTTCTAGCAATATGGGAAACCCAACTGATAAAATTGAGCCACGAGGAAGAACTAGTCCAATAGGAAAAATTCTAGTTTACTGAAATCAAGGCTAGGGGTAAAACCATCCTTAAAAGAATGAGGATTAACATGATAACTAGTTAGTGAAAATATGGCAACAATCAACAAAGACAATATTCCACATGCTATAAACGAAGTCTGACATATTATTATTCACATTCGAAAGTTCAGGGGTAGAATTAATAGAGAAGATAGAGAAGATTTTGGCGACACAAGGGAAGATCTATTCCCTTGTTGAATTCCCACATACCTAGTGATGGAAATCCCTGAGAGAATCCCTTGAAAATCTGAGGAGAATTCGATCACCCTAGCTTCTGTTTTGAGTCTTTCTGAGAGAATTCTACGTCCTAACTTTTGAGGAGATGTGAGGAATAAAGTAAACCATCGGATAGATGGTCGTCAGTACAATATGTACCGNCTAACTTTTGAGGAGATGTGAGGAATAAAGTAAACCATCGGTTACCCCCTCTAAAACCCTGATTAAAATCCAAAATGACAAAGTTTAGAGTCCAGGAGTTCAGAAAATTACGTAAAACTTCCTAGAAAATTCGCAGGAAAAAGGACCCTACCAGTCCCCACGAGGCACTCCACGAGTCGTGAGGTCAAGGATGACTCGTGGTGCCCAATCGTGTTGTGCACTGGAAATTTTCTACAGATTCTACAGTCTACCAACACTGACTTCACGAGTCGTCAGGAGACTCAATGACTCGTGACGTCTCCCATTGCCACTGAACCAAGATACTTCTTCTGGGGTCACCACGGGCTACTTGATGATCCATTACTGATGACCACGACTTGTGGTCACCTCCTTTCATCCTCACTGCCAAAATCCACCTGGGGGTCACAACGGGTGACACCACAACTCGTGGTGTCCCAAACAAGCTGTGGTGTTGGCCATGACTCATGTTCACACCCGTGGTCGCTCAATTTCCCAAATTTTCAACCAAGTACAGACCCTTCCCCACGAGTCACTCCACGACTTATGGACGACCCCCACGTGTCGTAGGACGATTCCTTCTGTGATCTGGTGCAGAAAATTTTATTTTCTCCGTTTCAACTCCCGGGTCTGATCTTAGGGTCTCGGAGCATTACATCCCTACAACTGCACAACTCTTTTGTCTTTATTTCTTTTCAACACTTATGGATAGTGTCTACACTTTATTTATTAATATCTTTTTCCCCTCATAGTTTTAAGATTATAAATAAGATACAATTCCACAATTTTAATCTATCCTTTGTGCGAGCAGGTGACCATACTAAGCAATTGATGCGAAATAAATTCTTCCCTACTGTTATACATTGTGGATTTACTATTATTACTTATATAAAAAATTGCGCTGTTTATCAGCTCTGCAGATCAAAGGACAATGAATATGTTACACCCAAAAAATTTTTTTGGTGATTATTTTGATGTTTATATGCTATGTTAAGGAATGTACGAGCTATATATTGGTTGTAGGTGAGGAGGAAAACATGTAAGAAATGAAAATCGAAGAGTATGTGAAGTTTATAAGTAAGGGTAAACTTTCAATGACCATATCTCCCAATCTATAATGAGTTAGGAGTCCTACAACCTATCAAGTTAAAGATATTTGAATGTAGTTTTCAGAACATCAAACCACTCATCAATCAGAGTATAGACTAAAGAGTTATAAGCATTTTACAATGGCACCGTCGAGCAGTGACGTGGCCATCGCCTTAAAATGCCTCCACCACCTCAAGTCTATAAAAATATAATGTTTGGCTCATATTTTACTTTAACACTTCTCCAGATTTGAGGTTGTTATTTATATTCCAAAATTCTCTCAATTTCCATAATACAACGATGGTGAATTGAAGAGCAATCATCAAGATAAAATTTCATCAAAACACAAGACAACTTGAGAGTTAGTTTCCTAGTGTACAAGATGAGTCAGGTGGTTCTTTGGAGCTCCTTTTGGCAATGATTTGGAGGTGATTTTCTGTGTTACCAAAGTTATTGTACTGCCTATATGTCCCTCTTTGAATAAGGATTGAAGCCAAGAGGAAAGGTAAGAATTCAACCCTCTTTAAGCCCTTCAACTTTCAAGCCGAAAGATGAAATTTGGCAGCTCAAGTGAGCTGCTGTTTGACTGTTTTTGAGCTGAGTTCTTGCTCAATTTTCTAGGGATTTTGGAAATTTCTTTTGCTATAAATCTACTTCATTTGAGGGGAAAGATTACAGAATAAGTTAGGTAATATTCCCATCTTATTTCTCCCTCAAAAGCTTGTGAAAACAAGTAAAGAAAATGACTATAGTTGTTGGTATTGCCGTAAGTTATTGTTGTTGTTGTGACTGCCATTTGATGAATTATTTTTACTGCATTTTGTGATACAAATTATGCTTTATGTTTGTCTATAAATTTATGAGTCTAAGAAGGTTAAAGGATGGTCATTGAAGTAGGAAATTTGCTAAGGAAAGTTTATTAGAAAAAGGTATGTAAGGCGTCCCGTCCATTGTTCTTAAAAGCACGATTCGTGCGTTGTGAGTTGAATGAGCCAGAAAAGCTCTCATGTGTGTTGTGGAAGTCAATCTATATATTTTATTTAAGTCCCATGTTTTATTGAAGCTAAATGTTCAGATTATGTGTAGCCTAAAGAGGCATTTAAAATATGATATTGTGTCGATTGTTGTCGTAATTGTACATCAAGTTGGAGACCCCTCATTGTGGGCATTGTTTGTTGGTCCTTAACTTTATGTTTTATATGTTATTTTGATCACATGTGAGGTTCTGGTCACCTTATGAAATTAGAAATTGAAGCTTAGACAGTGATGTAAGAATAACGTATGCTAAGAACAAATGTCAAGTTAGTAAGGGTAAGCGAGGGCACCAATGCAACAATTTCTTGATATGGTCACCTAAATTTATGTATATATGTATTAAAGTACTTGAGGATTAAAATAAAATTCTATAACTTCTATTCATTAAGTTATTGACAAGTTACCGAGTGCTAAAGTAGAGAACGTTAACGCTAAGTATCCATTATTGAGTCTGAGTTCTCCATGTTGAGTCTAAGATTTCTAAATTGAATCCAATAATTCAAATGGAGTCCAAGTATTCCAAAGTTATGCCTAAGTATCCATAGTTGGTTCTAGAATTTATGTTAAGCTTCCAAGTCAAGTTATTTCTTATGTCCCCTCATGTCAGTTGGTAGGGGTAGTGTGTTCAATTTGTCCTCCGAGTTGGACCTGTTATCTGAGTCAGTTATATTGCATTATTTAGTTGTTTGTCTAAGTAGCAATTTGATCATTTGCATTGTTTATGGAACACCCTCTCTTGTCCGAGTATCATATGGCTGAATGTGTGAAGGAGTATGTCTGGAAATCTGGGTCCAACTATTAGGATGGCCGTACAACATTCTGGTCCAAGTATTAGGAAACTCTTAAAGTACTGGTCCTAGTATGGGGAAGCCATACTTAGATTCTAGTCCAAGTATCATGTAGCATCGAGTTGATTCTCATAAACTCCGGTCCTAGTATTGAAAGTGTTGACATATGAGTCAGTTATGTTATACTCGTGCATAGAGTCTGCATATAGGGTATTCAGTTACAGAGTTATAGAGTATCTCTTTCTACCCTATCTTTTGACTAATGTTTAGCTGTTATTTGCCATTGTTTATCTTGACAGGTTCCAGAGTGTCAGGTTTTTGTTATTCCCATCTCTGGTTCAGTTATCTTTGGCATTGCTTTACTTGCAGCTTTTAGTCTTACATACTATTGCATTCCTTTGTACTGACGCCCCTTTTCCTGGGACCCCTGAAATTGTGTTGTAGGTGAAGGAAGGAGCTTAGATTGACAGATATAGTAAGAGTCCAGATCAAACGAAGAGTTGGTATGCTCCTTTCTTTCAGGAGCTCTATGTTTTGTTTGGTCATTTTTAGTTTTGATGTTCATATGTGTAGGTAGGGGCCCTATCCCGTGAATTCAATATTATTTACTCTTTTAGAGTATTTTATGTACTAGTTATATAGTTATTCAGTTTCAATTCAATTTGTGTCCTAGCTGGCCTTCTATAGTTATTTTCAATTGTTATCATGGCCTTGTTCACATTCTATCTTGTCATGTTTGTTGAAACCTGGCTGGTCCATTTTCATGTTATAGTTTACTATTATAGGTGGACAAAAAGGCCTAAGTGTTACAGTTTAGATGCTATATAGCTGGCTTCTCGATCTCTTCAGAATCGAGTGCCAGTCACCCCTACCCTAGTTTTAGGGTGTGGCAAACGTGGTATCAAAGCCATGTCGTGCCCCAAGAAGTCCACAAAGCAATGACTAGTAGAGTATTTCTTATGGGTATGTTGTGCACCATACTTATAATCAGGACGCTACATGATATGTAGGAGTTTTTCCACTTCCTTTACTAATAAATTGTGTTATAGAGCAAGGTCATAAGTATTGTGTTATGTAATTCATGTTATTTTTTTAGAGTATACAAGTGACGAGGAGGATGACTAGGCGATTGATTGGTACAACTGCAGGAGAGGGTACTAGTCACCCTCTAGTGGATCAGGGAGACAAGTCAGAGGCTCAGAGCGAGTCCCCTACACCAGATGCTACAGTTCCTCAAGCCTCAGTTAGATTAGCGGTAGGTAGACCTCCAGCTCCACTCGCACCAATAGTACTTGAGGGTGAGAGAGTGGCATCCCTTCCCGCACTTGTGGTACCTCCAGTTGCTCAGGAAGGACAAGGTCTTGAGGGAGCTATTCAGCTGATGGCTCGTATTGCTGCTGGACAGGAATGATGGTTGGAGGCGATGGAAGCATATAAAGGTCATGTAACTAAGAGTTCTAGAGCCCGCGGGTTCTTGGGTTTAAGACCTCTAGTGTTTTTTAGATCAGACACGAATGAGGAGCCCCAGGATTTCATTGACCAGACGTACAAAGTGTTGAAGGTCATGTAGGTGACAAGGACAGAGGGGATAGATTTGGCTGCATTAAGACTGCGTGATGTGGCTATTTTGTGATATGAGCCTTATCTCAATCAAGAGGAGCAAATCCACAGCTAGTCGAGTGAGAGAAGTTCACTGAGGCCTTTATGCACCAATATCTGCCTTGGGAGCTTCGATAGGCTCGAGCTGAGCAGTTTTTGCATTTAAAGCAAGACATTATGAGTGTGCGGGAGTATTGTCTTCAATTCAATTCTTTGACCATATATGTACATACCTGGTTCTGACGATGGAGGATAAGGTTTATCGGTTTGTGTGAGGCTAGAGACCCACATAGCTCGTGATTGTTTGGGGGTATCTACTGAGGAGCATATGGATATTGCACGAATACAGAACTTTTCTTAGAGGGCCGAGGATTTGGTCCACATGATTCATGACACTGGTAGGGGACAAGAGCAGAGGAAGAGGGCTAGAAGTGCAAGGTCTTATAGAGAGTCTAAAGGAGACTCTAGGGTTCAGTCGCCTAAAAAATTGGCTCGACCTCCAGAGAGTGCTCCACCTCAACTGCAAGGACTGAGGAGAGACCAAAGTTAAGCTCCATCTGGTTACCAACGTCATGAGAGACCTCCGATACCGCCATGTGCTCAATACGGTAAGAGTCATCCAGGGCAGTGTCATTTGGGTCAAGATGTATGTTATCATTGTGGACATCCTTGCCACTCTATACGATAGTGTCCAATAAGGACTAGGGGTGATATTGCACAGCCGATGGGTTCAGCAAAAACATTATCACCCTCTGTCCAACCTCGCAAGCCCAACTCTATTCTTGCAACAGGTCATGGTAAGGGGAGAAGGGGGAAGTCTCTAGTTGAAGGACAATGCAGAATCATTTCAATGCTCTAGGTGGTCGCCATGACCAAGAGTCATTGCTTGATTTGTTACAGGTACTTCGATTATATTCTCTTGTGCTTCTTATGATTTGATAGATCTAGGCTCTACTTTTTCATATGTTACTCCTCTAATAGCGAATTAGTTTGAGGTATCTTCAGAATTAATTGCTAAGTCGTTTTCTGTATCAACAGAAATTGGCGAATCTATGTTAGCTGAAAGTGTGTCGTGGTTGTACAATTTGAGTATGTGATAGATCTACATTAGTTGATCTAGTTGATCTTGGAATCTTGGATTTTTATGTTATCATGGGCATGGATTGGTTAGCTGAATATCACACTAATGTTGATTATCGAGCGAAGATTGTCTGATTCTAATTTTCAGATGAGCCAGTCCTGGAATGGAAATGTAACGCCGCTACACCTAAAGGTAATTTTATTCATACCTCAAATCCCAAAAGATTGTGTCCAAAGTCTGCATTTCTCACTTAGTTCGTGTTAGAGACTTGACTAGTGAGCCGGTGTCTCTCCAGTCAGTCCCAGTGTTCTGAGTTTCCAAAATTCTTTCCAGAGGACTTACCTTGAGTTCCTCCTGAGAGAGAGATAGAATTTGCCATTAATCTACTTTCAGGTACTCAGACCGTATCGATCCCTCCATATGGGATGGCTCCGGCAGGGCTAAGGGAGTTGAAGGAGCAGCTGAGAGATCTTCTTTAGAAGAGATTCAATCGACGAAGTTTGTTGCCTTACAGTGCACCAGTTCTCTTTATGCAAAAGAGAGATGGGTTGTTAAGTATGGTTATTGACTATAGGCAGTTGAATAAAGTGTCGATTAAGAATAAGTATCCACTTTCTAGGATTGATAACTTATTTTATTAGTTACAGGGTCTATAGGCAGTTGAATAAAGTCTCAATTAAAAATAAGTACCCACTTTCCAAGATTGATAACTTATTTGATCAGTTACAAGGTGCCAGATGCTTTTTGAAGATTGACTTGAGGTACGAGTATAGCCAGTTATGGGTTAGGGAAGTTAATATCCCTAAGACTACCTTTAGAACCAGATACGATCATTATGAGTTCTTAGTTATGATATTTGGGCTTACTAATGCCCCAAAAAGTCTTATGGATTTGATGAAAAGGGTATTTGTGCCCTTCCTTGATGTTTTTCTAATTATCTTTATTGATGACATCCTGATTTATTCACGATCAGAAGCAGGGCATGCAGATCACCTGAGAGTTGTGTTACAGACTCTCCAGGAGCACTGGTTGTGTGCTAAATTTTCTAATTGTGAATTTTGGCTAACATCTATGGCTTTCCTTTATCATGTAATTACAAATATAGGTATAAGAGTGGATAGTTAGAAAATAGAGGCAGTAAAGAGTTGACTCAGACCCTTGAATCCTACAAAGGTTCGTAGCTTCTTGGCTTTGGTAGGTTATTATCACAGATTTTTAGAAGGTTTTTCTACTATCTCTGCACTGTTGACAAGGTTGACTGATAAAGCAGCTAAATTCCAGTGGTCAAAGGAATGGAGCGCAATTTTAAGGAATAGAAAGATAGGTTGATTTCAACACCTGTCTTGACTCCTCCAGAAGATACATAGGGTTATATGGTTTATTGTGATGCTTCTTGGCTTCGGCTATGTTTTGATGCAACACGACAAAGTCATTGCCTATGCTTTGAGGCAGTTGAGGAAGCACAAGCAGAATTACCCTAGTCATGATCTAAAGTTGCAGCGGTGATGTTCGCATTGAAAAGCTGGCTTCACTACCTGTATGGGACACATGTAGAAATTTTTACAGATCATAAGAGCCTTCAATACCTATTCCAGCAGAAGTAGTTGAATTTACGACAGAGAAGGTGGTTAGAATTGTTGAAGCATTATGATGTTGGCATTCTGTACCATCCTGGAAAAGCTAATTTATGGTTGATGCTTTAAGCTGCAAGTGTATGGGTGGCTTGAGTGATATAGAAGCTGACTGAGCTGAAATTGTGAAGACTATACAACAATTAGCTAATATGCATATTCGGTTGTTAAATATTGAACATGGAGGTGTAGTAGTTCAGAACACTGCAGAATCCTCCCTAGTGTCATAAGTTAAGCAGCGATAATATGAGGATCCGAAATTGATAATTTTAAGAAATGACATTCCACAGCAAAAGCAGGCCTTGTGTGAGTGTGATCCAAATAGAGGTCTCTTATACCAGACTCGTTTATGTGTGCCTAAAGTGGAAAAGCTATGGGAGAAAATCATAAAGAAGCTCACTACTCTTGGTATTTAGTACATCCAGGTGCCACGAAGTTGTATCGTGACATGAAGCAACTACACTGCTGGAACGACTATAAAAAGGACATCACAGGTTTTGTGGTTCGGTGTGCTAATCGCCTAGCAGGTGAAGGTCAAGCACTAGAATCCTGAAGGATTGACTCAGAATATAGAGATTCCAGCCTGGATGTTGGAAGTGATTAATATGGATTTTATTACTGGGTTGCTAATGTTCTGTGAGTTTACAGCACTTTCGACGCTTAAAACTGAGAAAATAGAATGGACTTAGGTGTGTTTAAGGGAAAATAGATGTTGGAGCTGAATTGTGCAAAAGATGGAGAAAATGTAGAAAAGTGGAATCCTATGGATCTCAGTACGAGTTGTACCATCCTAGTATGAGTCGTACTGAGAGTTGTGGAAAGTTCCAGGAGCAAATTTTTAATCAAATGCAAGTTATGGCTCATGGTACGAGTCATACCATCTTGGCACGAGCCGTGCCATGGCAGTCGTGGAAAGTTCCAGGAGAAATTGCACAGGCCAAGTATCATGGTACGGGTGGCAATCATGAGTCATCAGACCTACCTAAGACTCGTATCAAGGAACCGTGGAATAGACCAAAAGAATAGAAGACTAGGAGAACTCAAGGTACAAGAAGGAGTGATGGATCGTGGAACAGAGGTACGAGTCGTACCATACCATCTTTGGAAGTTAACAGAAGATGCCAGCAAATGCAAGATTAAGCCACAAGAAGATTGTATGACTCATAGATTCTTGGTACGAGTCATACCAGAAGTCCACACTTAACCAGATTTAGCAGAAGCCAGCCCATGTAAAGGTCAAGGTACGGCCCGTAAAATCCTATTACAGGTATTAGGTGAAGGCGACGACAGTTTTTGATAGTTTCCTTGGTTACTTAGGAAAAGGTTCCAATTATTTGTATAAATTCTTTTTAGGTTATTTTTAGTAGAGGGACACAACAGAGGTGTGATTAGACACGACGAGAGTCAAGAATTGAGTTCTCTTACATTGTTAATAATTAATTCAAGTCTTGGAGATTTTCTTGTTTGGGATTTCTTCATTGTTCTTGAGGTTTTCTTCATCAATTCTTGCAATATTTAAAGCAAGTTTTCTTTCAATCATCAATGTAAGTATTAAATTATGTGTTTGTCTATGAATGCTAATAACAATCTTATAATAATGTTCCTTGATTCTAAAGCTAAACACTTGTATTGTATTCTATTCATCTTTAATGTTCCTTAACGAAGCACAAAGTTAAGACTTAGCCCCAATTCTTTACTTGCTTGAACCTAGAGAAGTAGAGATTAGGAAAAGAGAATTACAACAATGCCTTTATCTTTATGGGTCATTGTATGACTTAAGCTGGGGCCGCATGATAGTTAATTTGGAACAAATTGATAATAGTTTAATTGAAATCGCTCATGAGACCTAACCCGATAATTGAGTATAGTCATCCAATAGGGACGAACCAGTCATTTGGATAAATCATTGTTAGTAGTTCTACAAGTAAGCATTAGGATAGATCATGAGTGTAAACCCGACTAGTTATGAACCCATGGGGAACACTTACCCTAGTTAATCGACAATCTTGATAAACAACAACCAATTTTCAATCTTGTTTTATAATTGTTTTTATAAACCCCCTTTTTGGAGATAACATACCTAAAAGCTTAAATACCTACATTAGTCTATATCTTTAACATATTCCCTATGGGTTAGACCCCGACCTTTGTTGGGTTCTTTATTGACAATGTCTGTCTCATGCTTTATCAAGAGTGTGAGTTTGAGCGTTATTAAAAAGTGGCATTGTTGCGGGGAATACGACTTAAGATTAGATTAATTGCTTGTGTTTAACTTTTAGTTGTTATTTCCTCATTTACATTTTCTTTTTGTTTTTGACACCCATAGGTTGTCTCTTTGTGAATGCCAAGTACTCGACAGAGTGGAAACCCCTTGATTCCTCTTGATCTTAAACTAGAGAGACTCTGCGAAGAATGGATAACCAGGAGCAAAGAGAGGCCTGTCTTGCTGAAGAAGCTAACCAAGCCAAGCTTGCTCGAAAATCTACACTCCAGGATGCCAAGGATGCTCTAGATGAAGTCATAAATTATTATACCTCGAAAGCCCTAAGATCATACCCCGGGTTAATACATAGAAAACATGATTTTCTGCACTAGGTCAAAGAACGAGTCGTCTTGTGACCCTTCAGTATAATCACGAGTTTTTAAGGGAATCGTGGTGAAGAGATTTGAC
Organism: Datura stramonium; assembly: GCA_018107945.1. Lineage (NCBI taxonomy): Eukaryota > Viridiplantae > Streptophyta > Magnoliopsida > Solanales > Solanaceae > Datura > Datura stramonium. Next base: position 45,628 of record JACEIK010005070.1, on the reverse strand, counting down.
ATTTTTGGAAATTTTCAAGTTGGGGTGACCACGGGTGTGACCACGAGTCGTGGTCAGCTCCATGAGCCATTAGGTCACCTGTGGTCAAGTGCAGCTGAAGGATGAAGGATAAGCTAGCAGTGTACCCCATGACTGGACACCACGAGTAATGGTCAGTGCCATGATTCGTTAGGTGAGTCATGGTCAGCAGTTGGTTACGGACTTAATGTTTTGGGCAGTGGAAGTAACGAGAGGTGACCACGAGTCGTAGTCATCGGTGATGAATCATTAAGTCTCTCGTGGGGAGACTTTGATGAAAACTGGAAGTGTACATAACGACTCCTGACTACGAGTCATGGTCCATGGCAACAACTCATCCAGTCCCCCATTGGGACTAATAGTCTATTTTTCTCTACAAGTTTATTAAGGGCTTTTTCATAATTCCAATGATCCTAAGGCTTAAATTACATCATTTTAAGCTATGAATAGTGAGGTTTAAGAGGGATAAGTTGATCTAAGCCATTCCTATTCATGCATGCAAGTGTAGAATTCTAAAGAGGTGATCAAGCTTAGTTCTTTGAGTTTTTCATCAATTCTTCGTTGGGAAATCAAGGGAGTTGTAGAAACAATTCTTATTAGTATGTAGGGTTATGAATGGGTAAAATTTTTCACACCCATTCCCAATCCTCTCTCAATTCATGAAATTCAAATTGATGATTCTTTGGGGTTTTAACCCAATGCATGAATTCCCTAAGTTTCTACCATGGGTATGTACTAAGCATGTTTATTTTTCACACCATTCCCAATCCTCTCTCAATTCATGAAATTCAAATTGATGATTCTTTGGGGTTTTAACCCAATGCATGAATTCCCTAAGTTTCTACCATGGGTATGTACTAAGCATGTTTCTATTGTTGAATTATGATTCATGGGCAAGTTTTTCAATGTTTGCAACTATAAATCATGTTTTCAAGTTTTATAAATTACGATGCCCATACATGAAAATTCATGAAAATTTAGATCTTTGATATATGTTCAAGCATGATGCGATATTTATGAGAAAAACATGTTTTCAAGTTACCCATGTTTAGGATCATGTTTTCAAGTGAATCAAGCTATTTTCAAGCATGTTAAAGTATTTGGCTAGCCCATATGTTCACATGTTTTATGATTTCATTAATTAGCTTACCAAATATTTTTTGGAGACAAGACTCCCACATTTTCACTTGTGGTATGTTTTGAGCCAAGGATCCTCATGCATTATTTAAGATTTTATATGTATATTTTTATTCAGCCTTCATCTTCTAGACGATGGTCTCAAGTCATGGAAAAATAATGGAGAGCTAATGCATGTTTTTTACAGTAGTCTCTAAACCGAGTAGGCTAAGGGCCGGGCCAACCCCGTGCCTCGAACTACATGCTCCTTGTAGGTTATGGTATATATATATATATATATACTTTGGGACTTACTTTGTGAGCTTTCCCCGCCCCAAGGGACCTTCAACTTGATATCGATGTGATGGCTTCTTCCATAGCCTTGGCAAAGCTTTGGACGGTTTCTCGTCTCTTTAATTTAATATTAGCCACATAAGCTCTATTGTTGTAAAATGCCTGCTATATGACGAGACTCCCATTGTTCCTCATGAATTCGCTATGCATATTTATCATTCATGATATATATATATATAAAATTTTAAAGTTAATTTAGGATTTTATATTATAATTGTTCAGTTTTACTATGATTATCAGATTTCGCCTTTGGATCATTCGATTCAATTATGATGTTCAGTTATGTTCGTATCTTGAAGTTTCAAAAAATAGCATGCAAGCCCTACTCTCATATTCTTATCTTGATTATGTTTTATATTTTGTATGTTTTAATGATTTTACTTACTTAAGAGATTTTACTTACCTTGCATACTCGGTACATTCAATGTAATGACGCATACTTTTTATGTCGTATCATTTTATGGTACAAAGCCATTCTTCGTACTTAGCCCCCACTAGACAATTTCCGCATTTAACATCCAATTTTCAAAGGGTGAGTCCTCATCTCTCGAGGACCATTCGTTATCGCTATCTTTTGTACTTTCGCTCGCATAGAGAGTTAGTTCGGTCTTGTCCCATCGCCTATCATACTAGAGACTTTTCATACATAAATAGTAATCAGCCGATTCGTGGTATGTATTCTAATGTTATGTCATGTCAAGTTGAGACTTCTGCTATGTTTATTATGTTACATCTTTCTCTTTATTGATTTGAAAGTTGTGTGTATGCTCATGCCATGGGTCAACTTGGAGTCTCTTGGGGCTCCTTGTCCCGTGTTCATCCGGCCCAGCCTGGCTGGGACAACCTTTGTATCGAGCAATAGGTTTTGAAGTGTCCTAGGGAGTCTCAAAGCCATGTTAATTAGGAGTTTTTTCATGGGTGTGAAGCACAAATTAACACCTTATTTGGGGGTGAAGAGGCTGTGAGACGTTTAGAATGTCTCTTTCATGCATCTAAGTCATGCGATGAAGTGTCTCTCCATTCCTCTAGCTCGTGGCTATACGCGCAGTAAACATGCCTTCGAGCGACAACGGAGCCGGTCGCTCCCACCAACCACAATTGATCCCATGTCCAAGCAGGTTACGATGAAGAACTCTAGGTTTCTTTCGTGAGTGTTGGATATCGGGTCAAGATCACCCCGCCAATCAACATATTGGTTCATCCGTGAACCCTACCCAGAGGTGGAAACTACTAGGGCTTAAGACTTCACGAGGAGGAGTCTGTTTAAGTTTGGTCGTTCAAGTATGGATGGAGAGTTGAAGAGAGGGGAGAAGGTAGAACAAAAGGCATAGGACCAAGGACTTGGAGTGTCCTCAAAGAAGGGTCAAGTAGTGGAAGCCGCGCTCAACCTCGACAGAGGTCTCCAGACCATGTTTGGGGAAACAGCCTCGGTGAGGGGAGAGATTACCTATCTAGTTTGTGAGCGCGCGGGAAGAACCACTCAAGAAAGTTCATGGTGGGTTCGATATTTCCTTCTACCGTGGCCGGCCCGATTATAAACACGTAGATTACCCTTCGCCCAAGTGGGAGATGCATGGGGAAGGTTGTGCCCTAAGCACCCCTCTAGCAACCTTATTTAGTAGGCCAAGATGTTCGAAATATTGCTACGACGCTGTGACGTTGTTTAAGCGTGTTTAGGCACCTTTTTTGGATGTGGGAGGCCGGAACATGTATAGGAATTGCCTATCGGCCAAGTAGGGCAAGGGTAGAGACGATGCAACAATCATCGAATCGGTAGCTCAAGAACCGCCCATACGCAGCAACAGTTACCAAGAGTGGGTGGCAAACAAATTTCGATGTAGTCCCGTATATAGGAAAAAGCCTTGTATCGAACCTACCATGATTGCTAGTTTCGAGAACTACTATAATGCAGGTACAAGATCCCTTTGTGAATTTTAATATAAGATTTATTTCAGGAAGGAAATGCTAGTGAAGGGCCAAGTCGTGTGTTGAGTTTTCTAGTAAGGAAGTTCTATGAATAGTATCTGGGGGGTAGTCCATACATTCACCTTTAGATGTTTCCTTATGTTTCGCTCGATGCCACACAACTCATGCTTATGTTCGTAACCCCAAGATGATATGTAACCCCATCAATCGCCGATCTCAATATTACCCATTCAGCTTCATTTCATGACCATCATTACGTATGTTAACTCATGTCTCTTAGCACGCTTAGCTCTATGAAATCCTCGCTCTAAGATTTTTCTTATAAGCTCATAAGATTGTGTTATAATGCATATGCGCAACTACTTTTCTTAATTGATTCGTGCTCATGATCCCCTCACTCTAAACCCTATGGATGTTCCCCATGATGGAGATGATGGTTAAACGGGTATGTTTAAGGTAACTCTCTATCCCCTGCCTTAGGTGTTGGGTATGTAGAAGTCCAGAAAGTGCAAGCAGTTAGCCGAGTCGGGAAGTGCAACAACCCGCATAGTTTTATGATTTGCTGATCCATTTCCCTAGGTTGAACCTTTCCATATCTTCATTTTGTTATTCATGACTTGTGGAGGTGGATGACACTGTTTTCGTGATGATACAATGAGGATGGGGGGAGATTTTTTATTTTGGAGGGTTTGAGGTTTGACAGGTTTGTCCAAAGTCAATATTTCAGGTTATCAAGTTCGAATTTGGGTTCTAAAAGCCTCGTTGGTTCTAGGATTGGTGATTTATGATTTAGTTTGGTAGTTTGCGTGGATCCCGAGGTGATTGGACCTTGGGTCAAAATTATGAGCTTTAAGGAGGCTAAGCATGACCACAATTCAACTTTTCATCCAAATAACCTTATATGGGTGGGATTAGACGATTCCAATGTGTCCGAAATGTGTTTTATGATTGAATTACATATTTTTGTTGTGACCGAGGGGATGAGTTTTTGGTGGATTTGAACGTTTTGTGTATTTGGCATGATCTTAAGCATAAAATGTGAAAACTCGTGAGGTTCAAGACTTCAAAATTCTTAGCATGAATTGTAGGAGTTCATTTGGATGACTCAACCGATGGCGTTGTTAATAGCCTAATGGATCAAAATCATCCTGCGGCAAATATAAAAGCTAGATGGGACGAGACCCTATTTTGATAAAACCGGCCAAGACATTTAGAATCATAATGTGGAGGTCTTCTCCAAAGGGGGTGATGGTGGTTTCGATATCGATCGCTTGTGTGTCTCGAATGTTGGTGATTTAAGAGATTGGATGCTGCACAAGGCTCACGGTTACAAAATTCAATATATCCATGTGCCACCAAGATTTACCGTGATCTACGAGAAGTCTATCGGGTGGAATGGAATAAAGAAGGACATAGCAAAATTTGTGGCTAAGTGTCCGAACCGCAGCCAGGAAAGTGGAGCCTTTACTGACCTTGAGGTGTGCTTCAAGATATCGCATTCCTACTTGAAGTGGGAGGATATCAATATGGACTTATTATAGGGCCCCCGCACTGCTGACGCACGACTCAAATAAGGTTGTGGATAGGTTGACCAAAGCTTCTCATTTTTCTATTGATCAAAACTACTGATTTAGTGGAGGATTTTTCCAAACTATACATTTGAGAGCTAGTTCGCTGCATGGAGTGCCTTTTCCATCATATCGCATGTAAGTACCGCCTTACCTCTAATTTTAGATATCGTTTCAAAAGGGACTTGGTACTCATGTGAAGCTCGGGTACATTTGATCCGCAAATCGATGGTCAGCAGAGCGAACTATTCAAACTCTCAAGGACATGTTGGGAGTGTGTTTAATTGACTTCAAGGGTAGTTGGGATGATCATTCTTATTTGAAGTTGGCATATAATAATAACTACTATTCTAGAATTCGATGACTCTATTTGAGGTCAGTTTCTCTATAGGCCGAGGTGTAGATCGCCTATTTGTTGGTTTGAATTCGTGAAGCCGCGATGATAGGGACTGCATTCAGTCCATGAGGCCATGGAGAAAGTTCTACTTCATACGGACAAAGTTGAAAATAGCTCAAAGTCGCCAAAAGTCCTATGCCGATGGAGAAGGAGAGAACTGTGTTCGGCTGATGATTGGGTGTTTCTTTAGGTTTCTCCCATGAAAGGTATGAAGAGGTTTGAAAAGAAAGGAAAACCATCTCCTCGTTATGTTGGCCCGTACAGATTGTGAAACTGTTGGTAAGGTGGCATATGAATTGGAGTTGCCCTCGAATTAGCTTCCGTTAATCCTATTTTTCATTTGCTGCTCTTAACGAAGTGTTTGGGGGATCCATCTCTGCAGTTCCTGGAGAGTGTAGGTGTGAAAGACAACCTTTAGTTATGAAAAAGCTCCAAAGGGAAATACCGGATTATCAAGTTCGAAGGCCGAGAAACAAATAAGTGGATTCAGTTAACGTTTACCTGAGTAATCAACATGTTGAGGGAGCTACATAAAGACGAAGGCATATGATGGCTAGATACCCACATCGACCCTTCCGTCTAATTTCACTTGAGGTATAAGTTTTTACCCTAAAACTCTATTAATTTTCATGTTTAGCCTATGTAAATACGCTTTCTTTTCATGTAAAAGTATGTACATATGATTCATAAATTCAGCTCGCTTATGTAGTTCGGGTGCGGAGGTAGTCATTCCATCGCTTTCAACTCATGATCAATACTTGAATATGATGATTGCATTTCTCTACTTTTCGTATGTTTTCAACATTCGAGCAATGTATGTTTCAAAGGGGAGATATTGTTATACCCCGAAAGCCCTAAGATCATACCCGAGAATTAAAACCGAGAAAATAGGATTTTCTCGCACTGTGCCTAAAAATGAGTTGTCCCCGTGACCTGGGTCAGATGATCACGAAGTCATTGCGACTCAAGCTTAGAGAAGCTTTCGCTTACTTGGAAATGTCTGCTGGGGTGACTATGGGTGTGACCACACGTTATGGTCACCACTACCGTTAGGTCATCCGTGGTCAAAGGCAATGAAGGATAAAGGATGAGTCGACAAAGGTACCCCATAATTGGACACCAGAGTCATGGTCAATGCCGTGATTCGTTAGATGAGTCGGGTCGCAGCTTGGTTATGGAATGAATATTTTGGGCAAAGGAGGTAATGAGAGGTGACCACGAGTTGTGGTCACTAGTGACGAATTGTTAAGTCCTCATGGGGACCCTTTGAGGAAAACCCGTGTACGGTAGATGACTTCGACTCACGAGTCAGTCCATGGTAATGACCTCATCCAGCCCCCATTGGGACTCGGGCAGCTTTGTTTTTCTCTCGCGAGTTTAATAAAGGTTTTTCGTAATTCCTATGATCCTAAGGCCTAAACTATGTCGTTTTTAAGCTATGAATAGTGAGTTTTAAGAGGGGTAAGTTCATTCTGGGCCATTCCTATTCATGCATTCAGTTTTGAAGTCTATAGATGATCAAATCTAGTTCTTCAACTTTTTCATCAATTCTTCATTAGGCAATCTAGGGAGGTTGTAGAATCTATTGTTCTCGTGTGCATGTAGGGTCAAGAATGGGTGAAATTATTCACACCCATGCAAAATCCTCTCTCAATTCATGAAATTCAAATTGATGATTCATTGGGGTTTTAACCCAATGCATGAATTCCCTAAGTTTCTACCATGGGTATGTCTAAGAATTTCGATTGTTGAATTATGATTCATGGGGCAAGTTTTACAAATGTTTGCAACTATAAATCATGTTTTCAAGTTTTATAAATTACGATTTTCATCCATGAAAGTTCATGAAAAATGAGACTTCATATATGTTCAAGCATGATGCATATTTATGAGAAAACAAGCTAAAGTTACCCATGTTTAGGATCATGTTTTCAAGTGAATAAAGCTATTTTCAAGCATGTTAAACTATTTGGCTAGCCCACATGTTCAAGCATGTTTTATGATTTCATTAATTAAGCTTACTCACATAGTTTTGGAGACAAGACTTCAAGATTTTTAGCTTGTGGTATGTTTTAAGCCAAGGATCCTCATGCATGATTTAAGATTTGATATGTATATTTCTATTCACCTTTCATCTCTAGATGATGAGCAAATTTCGTTGAAAACAATGGAGAAGTCAATGCATGTTTTTGAGTAGTATCTAACACCGAGTAGGCTAAGGGTCAAGCCAACCCCGTGCCTCGCAGCGCTCCGAAGTTAGCATCTAGCTTCATTGGTGAGTCCTCATCTCCGAAGACCATTTGATACCGCTATCTTTGTACTTTTAGTTTTAGACTCGTAGAATTAGTTGGGATCTTGTCCTATCAACTTATCTTTAATTAGAGGCTTTTTAGACATAATGTATAATCTGCTTAGATTCACATATGTAATTCTAATGTTATGTCATGTCAAGTTGAGACTTCCGCTGTTTATTATGTTACATATTCCGCTTTATTGATTTAGTTAGATGTATGTTTATGCCATGTCGACTTGGAGTCTCTTAGGGCCTTTTCCCGTGTCCCGATCCGGACTAATATTCGGGTCGTGACATAAATTCCCGGCCGCCATAGAAAGGGAATAGAGTCCGTAGATATGATCATCGGGGCTATTCGATGAGGATGACCCCCCCGTATTGATGAAGTTCGTATACCGAGCTATCGTACCATCACTATTTCCTGCTGGGGGAAAAGTTTGACATGACTAGCACCACGAATACGCTTGCCGAATATGAAAGGGGTGTTTAGTGGTCATGCAACGGATGATGCGAACCTGCACTTGATGAACTTTGCTGGAATATGCAAGGCATATAGGTTACCCTGTAAGTCGATGCCATAAGGTTGAGACTTTTCCCTTCTCTCTTCTCGGGAGAGGCCACTCTTTGGGTTGGTGAGTTTCAATGAACTTTACCAACTGAGGAAGCTAAACAAAGTCTTTCCTAAAAATATTCTTTCCATCCTCCGTGATGTTACAGTCACGGATTAGATCTATAACTTCCGACAATTAAAAATGGAGGAACTTCATGAAACTCCGGTTGATATTTCAAAAAAGTTGACCAAGTGCCCGAACCATAAAAATACCGATGACAAGCTTTCTTGGAGATTTTTTGTAGGTCCTTGAACAACAACACAAAAGTTGTAGAAGATACTGTGGCGGGAGGCGCCCGATGAATCACTTGTGGGAGCAAGCCGCCATTGTTCGGGATAGAGTGACCAAGACTAATAAGGTCTAACACACTAGGAAAGCGAAGCAAATTACAGTGTATGTATGTTGTTGGAAGGATCATAAAGCTAATATAAGAAGGGGGAGGAGTGTGATCGTGTGAATTGGCTCATATGCGACATCATTAGACCTGCTCACGGAGCATTATGGGGTGTTGGAAAAGCTGTGAAAGGTAAATGCAGGGAGATCAGACAGGAACCGAGGAAGGAGTATTTGTATTTCGAAGAGGGGGCAAATTTTAGACAACCAGGTGGTGGGTTTTTGGGCCAATGCCCAAGGGTTTAGATAGACACTTGGTGACAAGGATACAAAAATTATGCCAACTGGTCATCGAGACAACTACAACTGTAATGGGTATAGGGATAGGAGCCGAGGTCGTGAGCGAGAGAGAGAATGGAGAAAGAATGATGGTTATCAAAATGACCGTATAGGTTTATATGTTCCACCTAATGCGCGTGAAGGTGAGACTAGACCCTCAATGGAGACCATGATGGCCGAGATGCTTAAAAGGTAAAACTAATGATGATCAATTGAGAGACATTCGGGCGATATATCGAGTATAAACAAGAAAGTTGAATCTGATACCTTCCATCAAGAAAATTGAGCAACAACCGGGTCAAATGTTGTCTTTCCAAATCATAGGTAGAAGGGAACACTTCTCACAACACAATGCAATCCAAATAATGACTCACCGTATGGCCGTGATAACTATGAGTGGAAAGACAAACAGCCGATCCTCCCTCTCGCTGGTTGTAGTTGAGATGACAAGACAAAAGGAGATATAGATTATGGAAGATGAGGTTGTTGAGCAAGACTTTAACAAAGAGGTCGATTTGACTGAGGCTCCGCTGGTGAAAAGGAGTTTGAAGCCGAAAGAGTAAGAAGCAATGGGGCGTGCAAATTTATAAGGCTATCCTCGACCACTGGTCACCATTCCTCAAAGGATGAAGAAGAAGGTGTAAGATGGTAAGTTCCGAAAATTCCTCTCAGAAGCTTAAACATTTATCGCTGAACATACCATTGTCGAGGCATTGGAGAAGATGCCCTGGATATGAAAAAGTTTATGAAGGAACTTGTTATCAAGAAAATGTTCGTGAGTTATGATCAAGTAGGTAACTTGCATCATTACAAAGGCGTAGCTTCACTAGTCCTTGCTCCGTGTGTCTTTCACTATTTCAGGCACGATTGGTGATTTTGAGTTTGAAAAATCACTTTGTGATTTAGGTGCGTGCATCAACCCGATGACATTAGCGCCTTCTAACAAGCAAGCCTGGGAGCCCCCACACCGTTGTCAATGCAAATACTGATGGTAGACCATACGCTTAAAAGGACAAAGGGGGATCTTAGTTAATGTTTTGTCAAGGTGGAACATTTTTTTATCTTTCCAATGGACTTAGTAATCCATGATTGAGAGGTTGATTTTGAAGTCCCTATTATCTTGGGGTGAAAATTCCCGTCACCGGGAGAGCCTTAGCAGATGTGGAAGTCTAGCCAACTTAAGTTTAGGCTAAACAAAGAGGAGGTCACTTTCAATGGGTTCGCGATCAATGAAGCACCCCAATGAGTTTAGGGTTGTCTTAGCAATTGATAATTATTCTGGAAGTTTCTTGACGAATTCTGGTGAGTCAAGAGACTTGCATCGTGCTACGATGTTAAATCAGAACTTCTTTGATGTGGTGGTTTGGTGAAGTCCGCAACTAGACCACCCGCAAGTGAAGCCGCGACAGCAATCAACCACTTCTTGGGAGGCAACTCCATGTAACTTTATTTTTGCATGTTCGCTGTGCAAGATAAAAAAAAACTAGATGGGTGAAAATATTGTAGCACAGGTGTACTACAGAGGCTCGCAAGAGTCTTATGACCGTTGTAGGACTCGTAGCACTATCCGTGGTTCAAGGCGTAGATCGGAAATGAAGCATGAGTTGACATTGGCGCTGGTTATATGAGTTGTACCTACATTGTACGGGTGTATTTTAATTGTAATGGTAAACCATGCCAAGTGTGGATGTTCGAAAAGTGACGACCTTAGGGGTCATAGTACGGGTCGTACAATAATGGTACGAGCCGTACCTGTACCCGTAGGTCCATAGGTGAGTTTTCTCAATCTTCTACTACGAGTCCAAGGGATGAGCCGTGGTCTCGATTCTAAGACTCAGGAGGGCGAGTTGTGACGGGATAAAAAACTTACTTTTACCCAACTTGACTCGGATATCCAAAATTCCACCCTAACCTATTTAAACTTTAATTTTGTCAACATTCACTCTCATGCGAACATAAAACATTAAACCCATGACAAGCACTCAACTTTTGCAACCAGAATCAAAAGAACCACAAGATTCAAGCATAAACTTGTGCAAGTCACTCCTGCACAATCGACACTCCTACCCTAAAATCACTTACAAGCAAATACTTGAAACATCAAGTAATCATGTTTAAATTTATGAAAAGTTTGTTTTGTATGGTCTTGTAGACAATTGTGATTCCTCAAACTCAATGCCAACAATGGCTTGAGAAAGATGAACAAGAGTATTTATGATTCTATTCAATGGGTAGAACTTCGAAATGCTTAAATTAATAAATTGAGTTAGTGAAAATTGAGTTATGGATATGACCTAGGTTAAGTAAATTAAAGTGCATAAACAATGAAATTGGTAGTTTTAAATGAAGTCTCATACCTAGAAAAATAATGGGTTTACTTAAACAACCGAGAAAAATAAAGAGGTGGGCAAGCTTCAACAGTCTTCCTACAAACAACATAGGTTTCATACTCCGATCTTGTATGATGACTCGTTGGGACTACCCCATGTCAATAAAAGTGTAAGTGTTGGTACAAAGTTCCGGTATGGACGAGTGTGAACCACTACGAGCTGTATTCCCCCAGTGATTGAAACATGAGGCGCAAGGGTCAAAAGTTCACAAGTACTGTACGAATCTTTGTAAAACTCGTAGAACCTAATCATGACTCATAATATGAGTCATATGAAAAGATAAAAACTCAAAATTAATGACAATCTTCTACGACTCTTAGTACAAAATGCCTTCCCGGTACGAGTCGTACCAAGAAGTAGTGATAGAATCAACATAATCTACGAGTCTTAGTATGAGGGTTCTACCATTGTTGACCCGTACTCTAGACTTATGGAAAGTCGAGGATATTTTTCTTGCTTTTACTCGTATCATACATACTAACCATTTTCTTTTGCAAGTACAATGAAAATAAAGAAAAGAGCAACCAAATCTACCAAAGACAAGACAGATAGAGGGAGATAGTTGCACGGAGGGCATTGAGAGATGAGTCCTCCGGCTTTTGATCAAGTAGGCAGCTCCCTTAGTGGTTCGGTGAAAGAGTACCGAGTGGAGAGGTCTGCCACTCTGGCGAGCCATGAACCACTAGGCTCAACCACAGCGCAAGTACGTCGGGGCCACTTCGGCAGCACTCGCTCCCGCCTAACGAGGGAGCAGAGGACTAGATTCATGAGTCCGAGAGGACTCTAATAATATTGAGGGGTTCGAGGAGGCCCAATCCTAGATGGCAACGATGAGGATGGCTCGACTTAAGAAGATGCTTGAGGAAATTGAGCAAGCATACCACATATAGTAAGTCGTACTATAAAGTGGCAGTGCTCCTAGACACAAGAGATTTATGAGTAGGGCTTGGTGCTCACATCCAAGCAACACCTGCATACGCATTCAGAAGAACTATAGATCCTCACCCGGCTCCATGAATGGGGTTGAGGGAGATGAAGTGATCTTTATCTTTTATGGGTTCGAGTGGATGGCTAGAGACCCCGCTCGATATAGTCCTAGATGGTCATGGAGTTCTATGCCAACTATTACGCAATGTTGGAGCAGAATGCACAAAATAGCAAGCAACCGCAGGAGCAGCCTAAAATTGGAAAATATATTAATCTGGGGCAAGAAGTTAAGATTTCGAAAACCATCACTGGATGCTCGATGGACCGCAATTCATTTCTCCTTGTCCAAACAGAGTTCAACCACTAGATAGACACCATGAAATAGATAAATAAGTTAGGTAATGAGGATAATAAAAAGCCAACTCAAGTGATTAGTCGTAGTCATAGTAGAGGACAAGGAGGAAGCCGAGTGGGTGGTCGGTGGAAAGCCGGTCACCAAATCTTTGGTGAACTTCTCATAGTCGTGGACTGCTGATACTAGTCCACCAAAGACAAATGCCGACTATAAATGATAATACACAGCAGTGCATAAGGTAGCTTTGGTAGCATGCATTATGTCTCTAAGAGTGAGATAAATATCCGAAGGGTGATAGAAAAAAAGATTCCTGATCGTGCTCGCTGGAACACCACCACTATGTGCTTAGGTTTCAGCATTATCAATCTGGACATGTGTAGAGATGTCAAGTGTCCGATTGCTAAAAGTTGTTGATGTTGAGATTGAAGGCCGCAGGTCGGCTGACATAAGGTCGATTCAGGATAAAATAAACCTAGTGAGCTTCAAGGCCTAGGCTTCCAACCTAATCCTTGTATTCACGGCGCTGAGGACGCAGCGTGTTCATGCTCCCACCACTAGAGAATGACAAGAAACCGACTATAGAGGCCTCTGGCCATACAGAGGGCAAACCCTAACACTTTACCGCACTTCCGTAGGTCTCCCAACTAACACCATCTCGGGGGTATTTTTGTCCTCACTGATTTCCCTAAAGTTGGCAAGGAAGTTGATGGGACCGAAAGGGAAAGTACACTACCGATGGAAAATTCAAGCCTTGGGCAAATGCAGATTGAGAAGGGATTTTGAGGGGGGTGGCATGAAGTGATAGACAAATTCCTAGCTCCGGCTCAATGAGTGCGGTACTGAGTGTGCCTCGAATACTAGTAGCCTCCAAGAGGAGCTAGGATTCTTCGTGAAACAAGTGACCGAGTTGTTGTCTAGATAGCTTCACAGAAATCATGTAAACCCCCACTCTCGCACTTAGATGCCGAGCTTGATGACGAGCTAGAAATGGAGGGCCCAGGGGTCCCAACGCTTGTTAGTGGAGGAAAAGGCAAGAAGAGGGTCTTGGATGAAGATGAAAACTAGCCCTCAAAGAAGAAGAGAAAAGATAGAGAGGAAAGAGACAAGTAGAAAGAATAGAGAGCCCTGCAAGCTCATGACACACATATATCGGAGTTCTAGGGAGGAGCCGTGGGAGGAGCATGGAGCTCCACTACTGCCCCGAGAGTGATTGTGGGTGGTTGAGGACCCTTGGGGGAGCCACATTCACTCACCTATGATCCGTAAAATTGCCAAAGCGATCGAGCATGATGCCATGGGCTAAACAATCCCCTAATAGATGTACACTGAAAGGGCGCCACCACTCACTAGCGCCATCATGCAACGAAGGTACCACCTCTACAAGATGATAGGAGAACTTAGTGCTCTATAGGCATGGCCTTTTCCTTTGGTTATATATTTATTCTTCATGCAATCGGCATGCTTTTCAAAGGGGGGAGTGCATTTGTATTTTTTAGGGGATTTTTGATTCATCTAAGGTTTTTCCTTGTGCTTGTTTCTTTTTCCCTAAGGCAAGCTATCTAGTAGAACCGACATATTAGGTTGTTTTCGTTTAATTAGAAGTAGCTTAGACTTACTTTATAAACAATAAATTTACTAGTTTGATGTTTTGAGAAAACTTTACCCCGTTTGAAATTTTGATTTTAATTATTAGGGTGTAGTCTAATTACAAGTGCATGACTTTGTGATCTTTGTATGGAATTTAAATTATGTGCATGAGTAGTTGTAGTTTAGCCGTGCAGGCATGAACCGGATAGGTAGATTTAATGCAAACCAAGATCATGAGTGAGTGTTGTATACCTAGTTCAATACCGCATTTAGGATCTAGAACTTGCCTCGTTTGGTCTTTGCATAGGATTTAGGATAGTTGGTTAGGAGGATAACATGGTGGCCGTATTGATTAATCAGCCACTTTAGCCTAAATTACCCTACTGAATAACATGAATCCCTTGATCCTGATTTTGACCCTTATATTAACCATTTTTCGTTGATTAACCTTTAACTTTACCCATTGTTTATAATGAACCTATTTTGGCCCCCGGTCCTCCTTGGACATTGTAAAATCTCAACCCAAGAAAATGCCTAAGTTAAGAGTGGCTATAGTAGGGCCGTACAGATTGGTGGGGAGGTGAAAAAGGAAAGAAAGGTAAAAGGGTTAAATAGGAGGTGTGGTGTGACAAGAAATAAAAAAGAGTTGAAAAAGAAAATGAAAATAAAATACAAGAGAAAAGGAATGAAAAATGAGAAAACACACCACACCCGTATATTGCATGTAAATGAAGCACAGGGAGGAAAAAGTTTAAAAAGTGAAAAATGGGATAAAAAGTGTAATGTGAAGCCACAAGTACGTAGTGCCAAGGAGGGTTTAGTCACTTATCCCCATATTTACCATACCAAAGACAAAACCTACATTACAAGCCGAACAAATTCTATAGTGATGCTATTTAGTCAGTCTCACAAAATAGAGAAAATAAGGCGTGTTTCATAGTATCCAATGTGTAGCATTGGAACTTTTGAGGAGTTGAAGACCCATTTGTTTAGTCCCAAGTTCATCATATTATATATTTGTGAGTGTTGGGGACTTGATCTATTTGTGAGGGTACCTAGTTTGCGTTGTATTTTTCCAATTATCTATGTGAATAGCATTGGTGATAGCTTAATTCTACCGATAGTTTGATACCATGTCTTGATCCCCGCATGTCATTGATTGTGATTATATATGTGAAGAAATTCAAATAAGTGAAAAAGGGTCAATATTTGAGTGTGGTTCATAGTGAAAATTTTGTTGTGTTGGTCAGGTATTCTAGGTTTAATTTTTATTTAAGATCGCTTAGTTTTTGTTTTCTTGCCTGAGGATATGCAAAAGTCCTTACATTGAGGGTGCTGGAGGTGTCAGAGCATATAGCACTTTCGACGCTTAAAACTTGAAAAATAGCATGGACTTAGGTGTGTTTATATTGATATAAGGTGCTTTTACTTGTTTGTTGTGATGTGGGGAGCCGAATTTTTCAAAAGATGGGGAAAATCTCGTAAAAGTGGCTTAGTACAGATCTCAAGACAAGCTGTACCATCCCTGCATGAGCCGTACTAAGAGACTTGGAAAGGTCCATGGGCAAATTGAGAAGCAAAGGAAAGTTACGCCATGGTACAAGCCGCACTATCCGTGCAAGAGTCGCACCATGGCAAAGAGGAATGTTCCTGCAGAAATTGCATAGGCCAAGTATCCCGGCCGTGTGGCAATCACGAGTCGCGGGAGACCTACCCAAGACACCGTATCAAGGAATCATGGAAAATAGTAGAAGAATAGAAAACTCGGCAAATCTCAAGATATGAGAAGGAGTCACATATTGTGGAACCGAGGTATGATTCATACCATACCATCTCGTGGAAGTTGGTCGTAACTCATGATACGAAAGCTATGAGTCATAGGAGCAAGGTACGAGGCATACCAAGACACTCGTAGAAAACTTCGTAAGATGCCAAAGTTATCGAGTCAAACCACGACCGATTGTCGTACTTCGTGGGATCATGTTAAGTGAGTCATACGTATGCCAAACACATAGCCAATTTCAGAAGCAAGAAATGTACAAGACAAAGGCACGACCCGTACTATCCTGCATGCCGTATGATGAGTCGTAGGGACGTGTCAACGCTGCATTTGGTTATTTCCCTATTAACTTAGGAAAAGGATTTATTAATCTAATAAATATGCTTTTATGCTTCTATTTTAGGAGAAGAGAAAGAAATTAGTTGGTTGTCAATTGTTATCAAGTTTGTAATTCGTTTTTAACATTGAGAAATTTCGAGATCAAACGAATTTTCAATTTTTCTTGATTTTGTTCATCATATACTGTAATATTCAGCAGTTTTTTCTCATTCATAGTTGTAAGTATTTAATAATGTTTTTGTTTATGAATACTAATCACAATCTTACAATCAGAGGTTAAAACATCCACAACTAGGTTACACAAAGTGTTTCAAAGCAATGCTAAATGCTTGTATTTTCTTCGTTTTTAATATTTCTTAACGAAGCACAACGCTAAGACTTTTCCAAATTCCTTTACTTGCTTGAACCTAGAGAGATAGAGATTAGGAAAAGAGAATTAATGAAGTTTTGATTTATGATCATTGTATAACTTCACTGAGGTCGCAGGCGCTCATTTGGGATAAATTTAATGGTTAATTTGAAATCTCTCATGAGAGCTAACTCTAAGTGGGATCGAGTATAGTCATCCCATAGGAACGAACCGAGTTGTTTGGATGAACCCTAGTTATCACTTATACAAGTAAGCATTGGGATTGATCATGAGTGTATACTCAAAGCAGTTATAAACCCAATGTAGCCACTTACCCAAATTGCAAATCTTGATTAACAACACTTGATTTTATGCTTGTTTACGCTTTTTTTATCTATAGAAAACCCCTTAATTTGAGATAACACATCAAAAAGCTTAAATATCGACACAGTGTAGTGCTCCTTACCATATTCCCGGGGTTCGATCCCAACTCCTTGTTGTGTTCTTTTATCGACAACGTCCGCTTCATACTTTTGTCAAGAGTGTCAAGCTTGAGCATTATAAAAGTGGCGTCATTGCCTGGGAAATGGCTAAGATTAATTGCTTGTATTTAAATTTTTGTTGTTATTTCCTCATTTATATTTTTTGTTTTCGACACTAACAAAGTTGTCTCTTGGTTAATGCCAAGTACTTAATGAAGTTTTAAACCCCTAATTTCTTTAGATCTCAAAATGGAAAGAACACTCGCGAAGAAGGAGAACCAAGAGCAAAGAGATACCCGTCTTGCTGAAGAAGCTAGGAAAGTCAAGTTAGCTCGGCCAGCACTTCAGAAGATGATAATGATCAGATGAAGTAGTAAATACCGAATACCATGAAGGGCCAATAGAGGTCAACGATATGCCCCTTAATTCTTTGATGAGGATGACCCGAATATTGGTGAAGTCGGGTCAATCGAAGCTATCGTAACACTATCTTTGCTCTGCTAGGGAAAGTTTGATATCACTAGCACCATGATACAACTACTAAATATGAAAGGGGTGTTAAGTGGTCATGCAACTGAGGATGCCAACTACACTTAATGAACTTCATTGAAATATGCAAGGCTTACTGTGTTGCTCGAGTCGGCCAAAGACACAATAAGGTCGAGACCCTTCCGATTTTCTTGTCCGGGGAAGACAATTTATGGTTATTAAAGTTTCTGAACATCATTACACAATCGGGAGGGATCTTAAACAATATTTTATAGAGATATTCTTCCCACCCTCCCGAGATGCCACAACCTAAGGATGAGATCTACAATTTCCAACAACGGAAAATGGAGGCACTTAATGAAATCTCGGTAGAGATTTAAGAAGAAGTTGATAACCGCCTAAACAATAAAATTCCTCGTCACGTATTACCGGAGTTTTTCTATAGGTCATTGGAAAATAGTACTAAAGCCGTGATAGATACTGTATGAGGAGCACCGATGAGTCACACTTGGGAGCAACCGCTACTATTCATGACAAAGTGACCAAAACTAACAGCATGGAACACCAGAAGCGTGCGCCACGGTATCTATGTTGTTTGTATGATTGCAGACTCAACGAAAGAAAGAGGAGGAACGTGATCAAGAATTACACATGCCAAGACATCATTAGACCCGCTCACGAAGCATATCATGATTCCTAAGTTAATGCTGGGAACATAGGGACAAAAGGAATTAATGGAGAATTTAGATTTCAAGGAGGAGGAAAACTTCTGTGCCAACGCCAAGGGTCCGGGATTACGCACACTTGGTGCCGGGTTCCAAATCAAGGTCTCCGAACTAATACCGAGACAACACAAATAAATGGGCACAAGATAGAAGCGAATGTTGTGAGCTAGATGGAGAATGGAGAAGTAATGACGGTCACCACAATGAATGAGCAGGATTATACGTGCCTCCTAATGCATGACTGAGATATATTCTATGGCTCAAGAGTTTAGTCACATTCATGACCACGGGCAATAGGCGCCTCGTTAGGCTCACCCCGCTTATGACCTCGAACCTTAGTAAAAGGGGAACACTAGCAACACCGCTTGAAATCCAAAGAATGAAAGTCACTGTATGGCTGCGATGACTAGGAGTGGAAAGACCAAGGTTGATCCTCGTCTTCCAATCCTGTAGTTGAACTACAAAGGAAGAAAGAAATCATAATTGATGATCATGAAAAGGTTAAGCCGAGAAAGAGCTTAAGGAAGAGGCCGAGTTGACCGAGGCTCCGCTTTGAGAAGGAGCTTGAAGTCGAACAACAAAAGAAACAAGGGGCCACAATGCATTTATGAGACTTTCCCATTACCACCGTCACCGTTCCTCAAAGAGATGAAAGAAGAAAGATAAGATGTAAATTTAAAATTCCTATCTATAAATAAAACAATTATTTGTAAACATACCATTGGCCGAGGTATTACAAATATCGATACGCCAAATTGTGAAGGACCTTGTTAATGAAAGGTCCTATGTAGCTATGAGCTCAGGTAACTTGCATCATTGTAGCGCCATAGTCTCACGAGTCCTTGCCTAGAAAATTGAGATCCTGTGCCTTCTCATTCCATGTACTATTAGTGATGTTGGAGTTCGCAAAGGTGCTCTACGAATTGGGAGCAAGCATCAATCTCGATGCCATTAGTTGTGTTTAAGCAAACCTAGGCTTTGGAGCCCCACACCGATTACTATGGATACCGATGGCCGATCGAACCGTGAAGAAGCCTATGGGGAACCTATTTGATGCTTTTCAAGGAGTGACGATAAATATTCTACGGACTTTTTGATCCTTGATTATGGTGGTTGACTTGAGATCCTCATCATTTTGGCACGACCATTCCTCACCACTCGGGAGGGATTTAGTAAATATGGAGGCCGTCTAAACAAATTCAAGCCGAACAAAGAAGAGGTCATCATTAATGTTCGCCGGCCAATGAAGCAACCAAATGAGTTTAGAGTGGTTCTAAAGAATCCAAGATGAGTCTGAAGCTGACAAAGTCTAAGTAACCAAGAGATTCTGCGTCATGCCATGACGTTAAATTAGCACTTCATGGGAGGAAAACATGAGGTTGTTTGGTGAAGTTTGAGCAACTAAACAACCTCGCGTTGTGCCAGTGATGTTAAATCAAGCACTTTCGAGGCAAACCCAAGTTTATTGACTAATGTGTGCTCACAGCAGTGAAACAAAAAATAGATTGCAAAAATTGCAAGACAACCGGTACTACCACCGCACGTAATCATAAGAACATTGTATGGGCCATAGCATGATTTGTGGTGAGAAGCAGCAATATGGACTAATTCATGAGTTCATGGTATGGTTGGTCCTATGACTCGTAACTTAATTGTACAAAATGTACTACTCACTACACTTATGACAAAGTATGGAACTCAACAAAGTGACCTACTAGTCGTGGTACGATTTGTACATTTGTGGTATGAGTCGTATCATGTGCTCATAGGTCCATGAGTAAGTTTTCAAAACCGCTACTATGAGTCCTAGGGACGAGTCGTAGATCCTTCCTACAACTCGTGGTATGAGTCGTGATCTCGGCCAAATTACTTATGTCACCCGACTCGACCAAATTTTTTAAAATTTGCCCTAAAGTATTTAAGCTCCAAATCATTCTGATTCTTCTCCCATGCATTCAAAACCTGAACACACGAACACTTCCCATGACTCCCCCATAGCCATAACTCAAGAACAAAGATCAATTGACGAAAATTGTACTCACTAATATTGCCGAAAATTGAGTTCAAACCCTAGTCAAGGAAACACCGACGAAGTGAGCAAGATATTGCAAAAAATCAAGTGTGGAAGTGATTATGCTTGAAGCTCTGGTAATAATACCTTCGTGTTTGTGTAGAATTGTTTAAACCGGGAGTCCTCAAAAAGCATAAAAAATAGATGAGGATAATAATCATTAATGTGTAAAATGATTGTGTTAACTAGGTAGGACTCGAGAATGCTTAGAATTGAATTTAAACTACTATTAACTAAGTTACGAGTTGTTAATCAAAAAGGGAGGATCGGGTAGTTAAAAATGAAAAAATGCATGCCTAGAACTGGGAAATTCTGAGTACACAACACAAATTGAATTTACCCGCAAAACCGACATGAACAAAGGCAAGGATTGTGCTTCACAAGCCTTCCTATGACTCGTGGTTTCACCCTATGACTCGTAGGGATGGCTCGCTGGGGATTGTATTAAGCCAAATGTATGACAATTAATCAATTTTAACATGTATGAACCTGAATATACTATGAGTTGTACCCCAACAATCGTATCAGAGTCTCGAAAAAGGGTCAAGTCCGTGAGGCAATAAGATGATACTTACTACAACTCATGGAATCGACTTATGGGTTGTACAATGAGTGGTGGAAAATCACGTAAAAATGGCTTTAAGAAGATCCTGTCACGCCTCACCCGGGAGGCATGACTGCAATTCTGGTGCCCTACTAGGACTTGGATCGCCGGACTAGCCGAGCTCAGCACCCCCGGTGCTAGGTCACTCTAACTCGAATTTATAAAAATGACTAGCTATATAACGACTGTAAATATAGCCTCCGACCAACAAGGCCTATAGCCACCTATAGAAATATAACAATATAACAAAAAACAATCAACATGAAGGAACCTATGCAGCCGACAAGGCCACCAAACCGTCTAGTTATATCTCGAGACCTAAAACAAGTATCACTACATAAGACCGACAAGGTCAACAATACCAACCGAATAAGTCCCCACATGGCCGATACAAACCTAACCACCGGTAATATACTAACTGCAAGCCTCTAAGAATAAAAGATGGTCGATGTGGCCCCGACCTACCCATACCGAACAACAAAAAGAAAGTACACCTCTTCCTTTTGTGCCCTGGATGAAAGGAGCCGAAGGCTCTATCGCCGACCGGAACTGGTTTAGGTCCGCTTCCTGCCTAGGTGTACCGTGTGCAAGTAATGCAAGGCCTCAAACGAGCGCCAATAATGCCGGGGTACTCGAGTATGCAAAGCAACAACTGGAAATAATCGACAACAAGTAGTGTAACCGATAGAACCGAAGTAAAAGAAATAGACTATAAATGACTCAAAGTATGAGTTGTAGACCTGTCCTAAACTATGATGAAAAGGAGTAGGAGTCGTACCTAGTAACGGAATTCTACTATTTATCTATTAATAACTAACATAACATGGCATAACATAGCATAACATATATAACATAGCACACATAAACTTACCTCGCCCCCATGTTTCCAAGGTACAACCAACACACAATCTATGCCCCTACAACGGTCATCCCATCTCCCATAGTAACTATAAACATCCTCTACCGGTCCCCTTGGGTATGCACTTGGGCACGTTGAGCCCCCGACTATAATCGTACTGAGTCCATAGGATCAAGCCAATCAACACCCCTAGCGTACTCGGCCGGTGGGGGTGTATGAAAGCCGACCAAGGAATAATATAGGGAAACTGATCCCATCTGGCCCCCCGGGGACTGCATGCCACTCCATAGCGCGATGCATCCTCGCCCACCGGCAAGAGTCGATACAAATATTAACTTCGGGCGATCATGAATGCTGGGGTATCCACTAAAACAATACAAGCCAAGTCTCAACTAGTAATACTAACTATGCAAACTACATGTCGAAACCGGTGATAATAATATGTATGTATATAATACATGTTGAAACTAATGATAGTAATGTATATATATATTACATGCCGAAACCGATAATGGTATTTATATAATTACCGGCCACCGTACCGAACTGACACCGGAACAAGATATAATATTTCGCCGAGAATCATGTTGTGTAACAAAGTTTCATGGTAGATATGAGTTAATGCTTCTAACATGCTTCCTAAAAATCTTGTATTAAGCTACTATTCTATTTCCGGAATACCTTATGGGACTTATATTTGCTTATTGGAGTTTTGGATGAACACGATAATATCCCCACGTACTTACTAAATTAGAACTCGCATGTTGTACTGCTTTCTCAAACTTCCTTTTTGAATTTATATCGTGCTAGTAAGTTTCATGCTACAATATAACATGATGTTTCTAACATTATACTAAAATTCATACTAAATATAATAAGCGGCTTCGAAAGATTCTACTGAACTTGAACTATTTGACTATACCGTAATCAGTAGCTTGCCGAAGAAACCGGCTTATCATACCTCAATTGTCGATTCTCACCAACCGGCGTAGTTCCTCACTAATATTTAGCTATTTCTCCCAACTGTATTCATATTCAAGAAGGAATAGAATTAATTCTATCAATATATAGAAAGAAAACCATACTTGGTGTATACCTACTTCCTATTCTTCAACTTATCGAAGAACTTGCATCGAAAACTCGCTATTTCTCAGAGGTCCATAAGAGAGAAATACTTACTTTAGTGTTGGGAGTGTATTAACACTAGTTTGGAGTAGTTACAATTACTTAACTTGGTGGGTCATCTTCGCCGGATGATTCTCGCGAAACTAATTCCAGAATGTTCTCATGCCTTTTATACTGGTATCCGGTTAATTTGAGTTTGGACCGCATTTGACGGCTGCACCCGACGAATTTCTACTCAAAACCCGTCCCTTTTCATTCGGCCGCTCACCGTTGGAAAGAAATGAAAATAATGAAAAAAACGGCGGGGGCTTTATATACTTGGGCCCCGTAGCCCCTCCGTGGTATGTTGGCCATTGCGGAGGGACAACCTCCGTGGCACGTTGCCATCGTGGAGGTCTTCCCCGCCTCCTCTTGCAATGCTTCAACGTTGCGCTTGTCCTGGCCCTCCCTCAGCTTTTTTTAGCATGTATGGCACTCTAAAACTTAACCAACATGCGAATAGGGCATCTAAATGTCAATAATTTATGGGTGTAACATCCTCCTCTTAAGAACATTCGTCCTCGAATGTAAACTTCGTCGTTAGAAGGACGTTTGCCTTTTCCCATTAAAGGTATCATTACAAAACTACCCGACTTATTCTAGAAAAATTTGGCAAAGAGTTTCCCTAACATGGACTATCTCAAAAGCCCGAAACTCGAAAGTCCAATACTAGTACTCCACACCACACTATAACATTCATTAAACTAAACTGAAGTTAACATCTCGCATATACACATAAATATAAACAAATGTATCAATATACTCTCCGCCGACTAAGTTCGAAAATAACCGAGGATATCTAGTTTTCATATCTTCTTCGTTTCTCAAGTCATTTCCTCTCGGTTTCTTTTACACCATAATACTTGATCGAAGCCACATCTTTAGTTCTTAATCTACGAATCGCCGCCTAGTGTGGCTACCGGAACTTCTTTATATGCCGCCTTTTGATAACCCGAAAATCTTAGATCGGGAATACTCGGAGGATCTCCTATGCATTTCCCGAACATTGATACATGGAAAACCGGGTGGACAAGACATTCTAATTCTGGAGGTAAGTTTAACTCATATGCCACTTGGCCTATTCTTCGGCGAATTTGATAAGGCCCAACAAACCTCGGGATGAGCTTACCTTTCTTGGTGAATCTCATCACACCCTTCTATTGCAAACTTAAAGAATATCCAGCCATTCACATTAAACTTGGAAGTTCCCGCGCGCATGTCGCATACGATTTCTAGCGGCTCGAGTGCAGTCGCAGTTACTTCTCCGATAAGCTTTACTTCTTTTCTTCTCGACCGATGAATAATATTTGGCCCAATCAATGCCGATTCTCCCACTTCAAACAATGCCGGAGACCTTTCACTTCGCCCATACAATGCACGTAAGGTGCCACCGCAATTGTTGAATGGTAATTGTTATTATAGGAGAACTCAATGAGCGGTAGATGTCCATCCCAGCCTACCTCCGAAATCCAACACACATGCTCGCGACATATCCGAGCGTTTTGAATGGTGTGTTCTTACCTACCCATCTCGTTCCGAGGATGAAAAGCTATGCTTAGGTTAACTTGCGCCCAAGCCTCTCTCGAAATGATTGCCGAATTTAGCTATAAACCGTGCCCCTCTCTGTCATGAGATAATTGACAATAGAACACCAAGCAACCCGACTATTTCTTTAATATACAAACTTAGCATAATCCTCGCAGAGTAGGTAGCTCTACCGACGTAAAAGTGAGCCGATTTTGTCGCCCGTCAAGCTATCACCCAAATTGAGTCATACGACGCCTCATGGGTAATCCTACTACAAGATCCATACTGACTGCTTCTCACTTTCATAGAGGCAATAAACTAGTTATCTTGGTCATTCCACTGCTTCTGCGTTCTCTTTACCCGCTAGCGCTGGAACACTAAGCTGCCAAAATTCTACTATCCCCTTCTTTATTCCCTACCACCGTAAATTCCTCCTTTCTCATATCACGACACATGTTCGTTAAACCTCGTGGAGAGAATAACGGTCATAATGTACCCTCGACCATAATAGTCAAGGAAGTCTCTCAAAGAACGCTCCTGGAACACAAAGGAGATCTATATCTCCACCTCCATCCTCTAATTTGAAAATCTATCATCTCTCCCCCACCGAACTTATTTCGAGCCGAACTAGGCTAGATCTTCGCACGCCGTTCCTTTACTTCAACAACTAAAGATGACACTACGGTATTTTGGATTACCACTCAAGGTCCCCTGTTTCTACTACATGAACGGCTAGACCGGCTAGCCGATGCAATCCTTTGGGCCAATTCGCACGCCGGGCCGCAAGTATGCTAAACTCCCGCCGCATTCACTACTCGAGGGAATCTGCTACCACGCTGGCCCTTTCCTTGGTGATATAGAATATTGACGTCATAGTATTTCAACATCTCTAACCGACACCGCGCAAATTCATCTCCCCGGAAGCTCGCTTCATGCCTCGACCACTAAAATTTTTTTTTTGCCGCTCGTGTGTAAGTTTAGCCGAGCCGCCGCTAAGTTGGTGCAAATCCTTCCACAAATCTTCTATACATCTGCCAACTAGGAACCGTGTACCTCGGTCGGAGTGGTGGTTCTAGCCATGTTCTTCACTGTTATTTTCGTGTATCTACTTGTGCAATTCAAATCTCCGACACGATGTGATCCAAAAGGCTACTAAATTCAAATGACTAACATTTATGAAAGTTGGCATGTAACTCACGATGATACCGGTTTATTATAAATGAGAAACCGACAAGTAATCTATTTGTATAAATTTAGATCTTATCCGCCTTCGCCGCATAATGACTACCGGAATAATCTCGTATTACTATCCGTACACCATGTGTACGTATCCGATCGAGGATCCCGATAGTGATCATGATCTCTAATAATCTGGGTCACACCGAATAACTGGGCCGAATGACCCGAATGCAAAGTAATCTAACAATGCTCTAAATGTCCTACTGGCATTCGTAACTCATGCATAACCGCAGTTATGGACGCCTTAACCGCTTTGTTATTGTAATTGGACAATTGTGGAGCTGGGCTTAAATGCACTCTACCCTCAGCGACCTCGCCCTCGGATCTTCACAGGAACCTACCGATATCCTTGTCTTTAGTAGACACCTAAGAAGCAGAATACTACCAATTCCTTATGCCTTGCTCGCATCCAATTCTGATCTATACTATTGTTCTCGAGAAATTATTGGTCTTATGAGCAGCTTCTATAAAGATCATTTTCCTAGATTCAGATGAATATCTACGAACTGATCGCTTACTTAGTCCTATTACTAACTACTTATGTTGACCCCTTCTTTAAAACGGGGTTTGTCCGATCGGGACGGTCAGCCGACTCCCATGGGTGTTCCCACATGATAACCTGTTAGGGTTGACTAAGGTCACTCACCTACAAGGCCGAAAACGATGTATGCACTACAACAGCATCAAGCAACGTTGTCTTCGCTAACCCTAGAGTGTGCTTATTCGCCTTTATTTCTAGTTTTGGCACATGCGAGCAATCTATCGTTTCTTTAGGGGATGCTTCCTCTAATGCGCGCCACTGGTCGCTAGACCATCTAATCGCGCTCGTATCATCTAGCAAATCCACCACTCCAGCTACTAACTCTTGTGAGCTTCGGGGGTTAGGTCCCGCCCTCTGGCGAGGGGTCTCATGTAGTACCCGTATATATCTCCTAGCAAAATGGTCCTGAGGTTCAGGAGATCAGAATCCCCTATTACGAATGCTTACCACAAAGATATTCGGGAGAGATTCAGATATATATATATATATATATATATAACAACTATATGCAATCATATTGAATTTTGTAGTGAATACGAATTTATCTTGCTTTACTAGAATTTCTCCCATTCTTGATGCAACAAACACATGCACTTTAGCTATGATATGCTATTTGAAATTTCGCCACTCTTACAACGTAGGGTCAACATCCGAACCTTGGGCCTTACTTGGCATTATATTAAGGCCCGTGACTGCCTGATGGACCTTGTCTCGACACTCAGGGGACAGACCTAGGTCGCACCCTCTTACTCTTCTCCTAAGGCGACGCATCAGCAACATCTAAACTACAATCTTACTGGGTCTCTAGCTTTTCAAATAAAGTTTTAGTCCGTAATACACGACGCTCTATCAACTGGGAAGTGATTCCGATTTCCCTAAAATATTGGTGACCATGCCTTTCACCCTCATCTTCCTTAAACGGAGCTCTGGGTTCAAGGTACTTGCCTTACATTAATACACAAATGCTTCAACCTATACTTCTTCCTCGACTTGTAGTCTAGCCCGTCTTATTCATATAATCTCCCCGTCTTCGATATCATAGCTAAGATTATAACTATTATCTCGCAGACATACCCCGTCAATAGCATGCTACGACGGATTTAGTTTTTTTTCGACTTGAACTTGAGTACATCGAAGTCCATCACCGATGAATTTCCTACGCCCACATCGAGTGTTAGTAGTCTTACTTGTTTTTCTAACTTATTACCGTGAGGGTTTGCACAACTTACGTAATCATAAGGGCTCCTTACTTTTGCAACACTGAATCAACCAATCCATCATTTTCATCGCTTACTTTGTGCAACATCTCCTCAATCCTTATGCCCTTTACTATACTAGAATCAAAACTAAGAGGTGGGCATAATCTTTTCATCGCAACAAAACCAAGACATGGAACTGCATCACATCTCGAAAGGATGGAGGTGGGAATCCCGCATTTTTTTCTACATTCCTCATAATATGATATTATCTATCATCTTAGTCAAATTCTTATATATCTAACAAATAAATCAACTCATATATACGCTATGCTTCGACTTCCTACTCGGGGTTATAGAAATATATCGATGTTAACATAGAGGTGTATCATATCGGGAGGTCTCGTATTCTTCCCGTCGCTGTAGTTACCCTAAGAATCGGCCGGTGCCCTCTTCGGCCGCTATATCCACCTTCAACCTATGATAGTGTCGCTAATCGATTCTTATATATTTAATCAAAGAGTATGATATGTTTTAGGGACTCAACTCACTATACTTCTATAGCACGACCGAATAAAAAAAAAAAAAGAGAGTAACCAATTTATCATGCCTACACCTCTCATGTCTATAGTATGTGGTGCACAACACATCTATAGACAAGACTCTACTAGCACGACATTCTGGGTGCACTTTAGGATATGACCGCTTCCCGATACTGTTTGTCACGCCCACATGGGAGGGGTATGACTGCACCCGGTGCCCTACTAGGACCTCGGATCGGCCAACTAGCCGAGCCCCGTGAACTTCGGGTATAGGGTCAAGCTCTAACTCAATTCATAAAAATGACGCGGCTATAACTACTAGAATATAGCCTCCGGTTGACAAGGCCTATAGCCGCCGTTGGAATATAATAGCTAACCGTAACAACTAAACATGAAGGAACCTATGGGCCGACAAGGCCACTTCAAGTCGCCTAGTTATATCTCGAGACATGAAAACAAGTATCAAAACTACTATGTGACCGACAAGGTCACCACTACCAATCAAGGCTCCACACGGCCGATACAGCTAACCACAGGAATATATATAATCGCTAGCCTTTGAGAATAAAAAAGATGGTCGTGATAGGGCCCCCAGCCCCTACCCATACTTTTAACAACAAAAGAGAGTACACCTCTGTCTTTCGTGTCAATGAAAAGTGAGCCGAAGGCTCGTATCACTAACCAGAACCGCGAGGGTCCGCTTCCTCGCCTAGGTGTACCAAGCAGGCAAGTAATATAGCACCCCAATGGGCGCGGGCATTCTGGCTGTACCGAGTATGAAGCAACAAACCGGAAATAACCGACAACAAGTATAACCTGATGAACCGAAGTAGAAAGAAATAGACTATAACTGATCAACGTATGGCCCAAGACTCACCTCAACTATGCCGGAAAGGAGTAGAGAGTCACTGCAGTGGCATTCTACTATTTATCTATTTATAACTAACACTTTGCGGCATAGTATAGCATAACATAGCACACATAAACCTTGGCTCGGCCCTAGCAAGTCGGGAAGGCATGTACCAACATGTAATCTATGCCCCTACCCCTGGCCATCCCATCTCCCCATAGTAAACTATAAAACATCCCGCCGGTCCCCGGATATGCACTTGGGACCGTTGAGCCCCGACTATAACTATGGCCCGTGTCCGTGAGGACTTCGAATAAACACCCCTGGGCGTAATTCCGTCGATGGGGGTGTATAAAAGCTCCACGAGGAAAAATATGGGGAAACTAGCACCCATCTTCGTCCGGGCCGGGACTAAGATGCCACTCCGTTGGAGCCGACTTATCCTCTCTAGCGGACGATCTGATACAGCCTATTAACCTTGGAAGGTCATGAATGCTAGGTGATCCAACCCAAAATAATACGCCAAGTCTCAACTACTAATACTAACCGCGCATACTACATGCCGAAACCGGTGATAATAATGTGTATGGCTATAATACATGCCGAAACTAATGATAGTAATGTGTATGTATGTATTACATGCCGAAACCGAGCAATGATATATATAATTACTCAAGTATACTATGTCAATCTGACATCAAAACAAGATATAATATTTCGTTGAAAATCATGCCTGTGTAATCAAGTTTCTCATGGTAGATATGATTTATCGTTTCAACATGCTACCTAAAATTCATATTAAGCTACTATTCTATTTCCTGGTATATCTTAAGGGGACTTATATTTCTTTATTGAGTTTCGCTGAACACGATAATATCCTTACATACTTTACTAAATTACATAATCGGGACATGTTGTAACAAATTACATTCGGGACGGGATATGGATTGAGCAAAACCATCCCATTCCCGAGCCTTGTGTTTAGAATGTGTGGAGGCGTTCCAAAGGTGAGGTCTAATGGAGGAGAGGTTTATTAGAGGATAAAGCGACAACAAATATTGGGTTGATTCGGATGAAATGAACCTCGGTGAGCTGAAAGTACGACATCTTCTAATGAGCCTCCGTGATTCACGCGTAGCTGGGGGAAGTAGCAAGTTAATGCCCCAACCTCACAGGAGCAGGATAAGACACCAAATACAGATGTTAGTCATTCAAAAAGGGGGCCCTGTAAACTCTGCACAACCTATGGGCCTTCTGACCCTAGCAGATACATGCTCATGCTCAGAATTTCTCCAAAAGTTGTCAAAGGACCGACCATGCGAGAGCAAGGTGCAGATATGATGGAAAACATGAAACCTTAGGTGAAGGCCGAGATTGAGGTGGTCATGATTGTGTTTTACATAAATGTACTTGATAGTTTTTAAGACCACTTCAACGAGTTCATAACAGAGCATACTAATATTGGTAGCCTCCAGAGGAGTTGGGGGTTATTCGGGAGCTGCGACCAAGCTAGCATATCAGAGAGATGGCAATTCTAGAAGCCCCAACTCTTCCCCGATCATACATCAGATAGATGATGAGCTTGATTTGGCAAAGATATTGAGAGCCAATTGGAACAAATAGGGAGGAAAAGGGAAAAAGAGGGTCTCGAAGGATGTTGGAGATAAGACACTAGAGAAGAAGAGTAAGAAGGAAAATAAAGAGTAAGCGGGTAAGATTGGAGAGTCAAGACTATGAATGACGAGCATAGGCCTGATCTTCGAGAAAGAGAGAGGAGCAGTAGCTCCACCACCGCCATGCTCAGCTTGCTGTGTGGCAGTTTGCAGCCAACATCTCACCCCCGCTTATGACAAAGGCTGCAGAGGCGACCATCATTGATATGGGAGTGATCATCCCCTCCCCCTTGTGGATATATACTGAGTGCACCAGCGCACTAGCGCCATAGATGCAAGAGAGGTACCACCTCCATGAGATGACGAGCACTTAATGCACCACAGGTATGACTCTTTCCCCTTGTGTTATTATTTTCTATTCTTCGGGATGAAGCATGCTTTTCAAAAGGGGAGTGGGTTTGCTTGTATATTTGGGATTTTTGGATTCACTCGATGGTTTTTTTGTCAGTGTTTATTTTTCGTCTGGGATCGCTATCCAGTAGAACGTGCATGGTTAGGATGTTTTTTTTTAAAATTATGAATTTATGATTTTGATTTTTTTAATATTTTTAATTATATTAGTTTTTTTTTGTTTTTGAATTTTTAAATTTTTTATGGTTAGATGTGTACTTGTTGATTGCAAAACATGATTTTTGTAGATCTTTTTTGTGTCATTTAATGTACATGAGTAGTTATAGTTGGCCATATCTCGAACTCGACCGGTAAAATGGACGCAAAACATGTACCATGAGTGAGTGAGGTCATATACCTAGTTCAATGTTGCAGCACAAGGAGGGTTTAGTCACTAAAAATCCCACATTTACTATACCCAACATGAAGCCTACATTAAAAGACAACAAAGCCCTATAGTGATCCTATCCCGACTGCGTTCAAGAGCCAAAGTAGAGAAAATAAGGGCTAGCCTATGGTATCTGATGTGTAGTATTTGGATCTTCTTGTGATAGTGAGAGTCTTACTTCTTCGTACCATGTTTCATATTTTAATATATATATGGAAGTTAAATTTAATAGTATTTTCTATGAGGGTACATGGTATGTGATTTCTTCTGCGCTGCCCATGTAAAATCATTGGTAATAACTTGACTTACTAACAACTAGATGACATATCTTTATCCCCGCTTATCATGGTTTGTGGTCACTTGAGGTTCATAACTGATTTGGTTTACCTAGAGAAGGGTCAAAAGCTATTTGTGTTCATAGTGCAAAGTTGATTGGTGTTGGCTTAGTATCCTAGGTTTATTTTCTAGTTAAGCATCTTTTTAGTTTTTGTTTTCTGCCTCCGTGGACATGCAAAAGTCTTATGTTGAGAGTGTTCATGTTTTGTGAGTTTATGGCACTTTCGACGCTTAAACTGGGAAAATAGCATGCACTTAGGTATGTTTATATGAATATGAGGTGTTTTTACTTTATTTTCAAGGAAAATAGGTGTTGGAGCAAAGTGTGCAAAAGATGCAAAAAAAGTGTAGAAAAGCAAAGAAAGTATGGATCTCAGCATGAGCCATACCAAGATTGCATGAGTTGTACATAAACTCGTGGAAAATCTAAGAAAGAAGGAACAATGCAGCAAACTACGACTTCAAGACGAGCCGTGACCAAGCATGTACGTGCCGTAACTGGAGTCGTGAAATACTTCGCAGCTATTTTCACAATGGAAGTCTCCTAATACGGGTAGCAACTATGGATCGAGTATCTACCTGACCCATACCAGAGTCTGGAAAGCTTAAGTGATTTTAGGGACTTGACAGTAACTATGATAACACAAGTTGTTACGAGCCAGGTAGAAGCAAGGTACGAGGCATACCAAGACATCAGAGAAAACTCGTAAGATGCCAAAGTTCTTAGACTCAAAACCACGACCGGATTGTATGACTCGTGGGATCATTTTAAGAGTCGTACTATATGCCAATACTTAGCCAATTCCGAAGAAGCCAAGGAATTTATGAGACAAGTCACGACCCGCATAATCCAAATATAGCATGTGTCGTATGATGAGTCATAGGATGTGGGCGCCGATTTAGTTATTTCCCGTAAACTTAGAAAAAGGATTTTATTATCTCGTATAAATACATTTTTTATGTTTTTAGGAGAAGGAAGGCCAAAATTTAGTTGGTTGTCAATTGTTATCAATTTTGTAATTAATTTTTGACAACATTGGAGAGAAATTCCTTAGATCAAAACTTTGATTTCTCAATTGTTCTTGATTTGTTCATAATATTCTCTTGCAATATTCAAAGCGTGTTTCTTTCAATCAAAGTTGTAAGTATTTAATTATGTGTTTGTCTATGAATACTAATCACAATCTTACAATCATGAGAAGCTAAAACCTCCACGACTAGGGTTGTGGGAACCATGATGAATTAACGAACTAGGTTACACAACGTGTTTCAAACCAATGTAAACACTTGTATTGTATTTTATTCTTTAATGTTTAATGAACTTGCAATGATAGACTTGCCCGAATTCTTTACTTGCTTGAATCTGGAGAGGTAGAGATTAAGAAAGAGAATTACAACAAGTTTCTTATTTTTTATGATCATTGTATAACTTGAGCCGCGGTCACAGAAGTGTCACGCCTGAAATATTGTTCACTCCCAATTACACGCAATTGCACATGTGTTCGTACAAGTAATAAAGCGGCTTTTATTTCAACTGCATCGAACCCACTATGGACCGTAATGTGACAATAAATTTTCTTAAAGTGTTTAGTATAATCGCAATTTTATACAAGGCATTAAACAGAACAAGGTGATTTTTCAAGAATGAAGTTAATGTAACTCAAGTGTGACTAAATTATAATATGAGAAATAGCACGAACAAGCCGGTTAAGGCAAAACATGTAGATATGTAATTTATTGATTAAATTGCGCCAACACTTCTCTTTCGGTTGTTAGTCGTATTAACCAATGGATTGGGTCTTTCAACTCCTCTCCAATTAAAGAATCATGAGGCTTACATTACACATTTTTTTGATGCAAACACTTCATATTCTAGAAATACACAACAAATTCCATAGATGACCAAATATGACATTGGCTGCATATATATGTATTCAATTGTTAATCTTCTCTTAATTTCTCAACCAAGACAAGAACATATCCTACCAATTCACATCTATCCAATTAATCTTCCTTTCGAAATAAAACTGTAGAATTCTAGGATTTACATTAACAATGGCCAAGCATTAATGTAGAAACAAGAATTAGTAGAACAAACTCTATTGTAGAGAAGATAAAAACCTAAATAAATATTAATTACATATTACCGGCAAATATCCTCAACCTCAACTAAAGGTGAATTAGCCACTCTTTTGATGATTAAACATCTTCAAACAAGTAGAAATCATACAAGCAATTGAAGTTTAAGAGAAAAAGGAAGGAAATTAACCCAAGAACTTCTTCATCTCAACCGCTTGATACCCGTTCTAGCATGAAATGTAAGATATCTTTAAATAAAACCTAAGTGTGCTATTTATACAAGTGAGAAATTTCTCGGGAATAACCGGCAACGTGGCACGGAGGGGTATAGTGGAGCATCGCCCGTGCCACACTGTCAGTGGGAGCCTCATTGGAACCGGGTGCCGGACATTATCTTCGTGGCGTGGGCACGGAGACTATCGTGGAGCCTCGCCCATGCCACGACGTAGCGCCAACCTTCACCGGAACCCAAAAACTAAGCCTTCCCACCGTGTCACCGAAGTGAACGCCGAGCATAGGCTCCGCGGACACCTGCCATCGCACACCTTCACCGGGAATTCAACCCAAATTACACTCTAGGAAGAATGCCTCCGCGATAGTGATGCACTACTGGTCAACATCAAGTTTTAGCATTTTCTTGCCGACTTTCGAGTTTTGCTTCCGAGTCCATTCCTCCACTTCACCAACTTGTAGATTAGTTTCAAAATTCATTCTAAGTGCAAAACAATAACTAATCATGTTGGTTAGTATCAATCAACATTTACATAATAACCACATGAGAATGTACACATAAAAGAGATAAACAAGTCAAAATTAAGTATTATAGTATCACTTGGGCATGCAATTATGCCCAAGATCACTACTTCCACAATTTAAAGCCTTAGTTCGGCCCTTGAACAATCCTTTAACATCTCATGTAACTGAAGACTCACGCATAGCTAATTTTAGCAAGAAATTCAAGCTATGGTTATATGGATTATTTAAGATAGCAAGTTAAAAAGAGAGCATGCATGATTAACTATTGAAATGAATTACAACTATGTTAAGACCCCCTAACCTCAAGAATAAACTCTCAATCTTAGCAAACTCATACAAATCAACCCATCAAGAAATCATTAAGAATGTTATTCTCATTAAACATGTTCTCTCACAACATAAGAGAGTTCCCCCCATTTTACTTCAAAAGAATTTCAAATTATAAAAGGTGTGGTATATGAGTAAAAGTACGCTTCATCTCTCTCAAAGAATTCACATGCACCATGTAATAAACCATAAGCTTGCCCTAGTGTTTACCTTAATTAATTTAAGGATGTATGAACGTAAGATCAAGTAGACTTAATGGGTTGTAATGTAAGCTAAGTGGACTGGGCAGGTACTATTCGGCCAGTAATAGTGACTATCTTCCCCAAGTGCTTTTACTACATCCACATTCACAAAAGACACTCTATACTTCCTCATTTTCTCACTCTTGAATTTTCCCTTTTGTTCCCATTTTAAGCACACTCAGCTTACTAATAAAGCGTATATAAGCAAAATTTTCATTTACTTTCGTACTCTCTACTAATAATAATCAATCATTTTCAAACAAGTGCACCTTTTTCCTTTTCTCTCAACTTTTTCAGCAACTTCGTTTTTCTTGCCATGCTTCTCAATTCTTCACTTTGGAATTTTCACTCAAGCGCTTAGGAGTTTTGGATCAAATTCATGACTAATGAAAGAAAAGGATTAAGCTTATAATGTAACTATCAAAGTATAGGTCTTCATGTCCCGTGGGGCTAACTAGGATTTAACTTTCAAGGTTTGTAAGATAAGGATAAAATTTAGAAACATCCAAAGAAATGCCTACATCCTCTTTTACAATCCACATCTCATTTCGTTTTATATACACACCGCATAAGTTCTATACACTTCACAAGAGCATGGAACATTAGAAAAACTCACACTCACAACCCATGCACATGCTCAATTCAAGACATATTCGAAGACTCTTAACTCAATTAATTACAAGATTTCAAAATTAAGCTTTAATCACATCGAGTCAAATTCTAGAGCCTAGGTGTCTCAACATGTTTAACACACTTTTCATGCTTCCATCCTACTCACACTTGCATCTTAAAAATATAGCACATAATAAGAATGTAAACCATTAATTAGCCATGTGTTCACAAAAAATCTAAACCTACCGACTAAATTTCCCGCACTCGCCTTCATCCATCCATCATAGGGAACAATCTCTATTTAAGACTTCGGTCTAAAGGGACTATTCTTAAAAAGCACCGAAAACAAAACCTAGAAACCCAAATCAAAAAAATAGAAAATAAAGTAAAAAATTAAAATAGAAAATAACTTACAAAAAATAATTACACAAATAACTACTTAATAATTTGTTAAAATTATCATCACCACACCAACACACAAAAGCATTAACAACATAACACGAAATACAATGTCACACATTAAATAGCCACGTAAGCACACGCATAGCAAAAACCTTACTACACCAACACCCCAACTACTCTCACCCCACTTAGCTGGAACACTGCTCACCGTGTTCGTGACATATCCGCAATTAAAAACAAAGTTTGGATGGTGTAACTCTCTGATCAATAAAAAATGTTCAATCTCTTCAATGTGCTAGTGCTCATCTCCAAGATCAAAATCTTTCATTGTCTTTCTCTAATCTCAATGTCCGAGTCATCCCGACGCGCTTCCTCACCGCAGGGACTTCGTCATCAACCGGTTCTACAAATGCGGGCTCAACTCGCATACTCCTCGGGCATGCAATTAAATGGATAATCCATGTCGAGTTGCCACAATTCATCCTCCGTAAAGGTGCCTTCTACCACCCGCGGCCGGCAAAGATTCGTATCCTATACATTAGGCCATGTATTGGTCATCCCGCGCATGTGGCTCGGCCGAGTGTAAGCATGGGCCCAAATGTGGTATCGTGTGCTTTGGTCATAGCACATCCAAAGCACGCCTGGCCAAGATGAGGAATGTAGTCCGTGGCCTCCTCTTCAATACTACGGCTGCCAGCCAAGAAAGCCGTTAGAAGACCACCAACCATACCGATGCCCTAGATGAAGTCCGCTTTCTTCATGGCGGAAATAATCACCACTCCAACATTTATCTCCAATTCTTTCATCAATGCATACACCAAACAAACTTCACCTGTGACATCGGGCCATTTGCACCCCTAGGATCAGGTAAGTACACACTATCTTCAACCCATCCTTCAAGTCTCTCGTTCATTTTTGGGGAGTATGGCAATGTCCGGTGATATCCTCTTTCAGACGACCACCTAGCCGTTGATCGTCTACATAATGTGCTTGATATCTCGCATATGGTGGAGTGGATATTCACCGGCGGAGGACATACAGCTCGTGTCCCGCGTCCCTAGGATTGCATTTAGATGTTGTGGTTCGGTGCACCACCTCGTCCTCTCGATCTTGACCGTGTGGTCAGCAGACGGGTGGGGTTCTAGTTATCGTGAGAATTCCTCTTATGAGATGAAGATTACACTCTTTGGGTTCTTCAAAGATGAAGTTTAACCCAACAAGAGCTTATCCCGTGTAGCATTCTCGGGAATTCTCGAGCTAGTGGTTCCCATGCAATTTGTTCCTCCTGGGAAATACTTGTTTCCTTGTGTTTGGCGCATTCATTTCTTTCCTTTATCCGTAACCCATCATGTCTATATTGTCTATGTTTCCCTTGAACAGTGGTGCCGCTTGCACCGTCGCCCTAATTCTCAATCTTTTCTCGCTAGCGCCGATGTGGATGCGCTTTCCCTTTGTCTTGTCTTCCGTACATTTGTCCCTTGGGCTCCATAAAAAGAATATATTTCAAATGTCTTTCATGGTATAGTGTTGGCTACTACTAAGGCCGGGCTTAAATTGATCACCCCACACTTAGTCGTTAGCCGTAGTCAATACAATTCGACAAGAACAACCACATAATTTCAGCCCTTATTTCCCAAAAGGTTTAGTGCATTCATAAATGATGGAATAATTTCATTGTACTACTCGCATTTCATACAATGCATTATTAAAGTTCATCCATCTAACCCTTTACAAACTCATGAGCAATTCTCGTTGTGCACACAAACCTATTGGATTTTTCCTACCATCCCCAAAAATCACCCAACCATAACATAATCCAAGTTTAAGCACACAAAGTTATTTTCAAATCCAACAACACGCACAACCCAAATTATCTCTATTTCTACCCTTTCTTCTTCTTCCAAACTAAATTTCTCACCCCTAGTTATCAACAATGTAAGATTTTCAATAGAAATCATGTAATTATTGAGTTCATAACACAACATTAGAACCAAATCAACATTCATCCATGACCCAATCAATTACACACATCTTATTAATAACTTAGGTAAATTTCATCAAAGAAACATGTTCAAGAATTGAAATATGCAGCAAGAATGAGAAAAAATTCGAGAACATACTTTTACTTGAAGAGTTTTAGGAAGAATTGAAGAAATTTTCCTAGCTAGGGCCATGGAACGTGGAGGGAGAAGGGGGATTGGGGGTTTGGTCGTGGGGGATTTCGTAAAATGGGGAAAATAAGAATTTTTGGGTTAAAAAGAGTGATTTCGCGCGGGTCAACCCATTGCCCCCGGGAATCGACCCGACGCGAAAATACACTCAACGTGTCACGGAGGGTAACGCGGAGGCCACGCTCCGTGACACGGAGCCGAAGCGAAGGCTCACCGTCTCTTGCCCCACTTTCACTTTTTACCTTTATTTTTCCACTTTCGACATTTTTGTATTTTTCCTCCATATTTCCCGAAAATCATCAAACAATAACAACTATTAGAGAATCGGTTGCCTCCCACCTAAGGCCCACTTTTTTGTTTTTTTTTTTTTTTTTCTTTTTTTTATTTTTTTTATTTGTTTCCACCAGTCTAGTACATTATATCCACGGTCGCTCCTCAGGTGCCGCCGGTTTACCGTCGTGGCTCGACACTTGTCATCCTCATTCATCTACTAAGGTGATAGACGTCTTCTCTCCATTAACGTCTTCACCCCAAGTAGTGCTTACACCTCTATCCATTCAAGAAAAATGTGGCACTTTTATCCTCTCTTTTCCACAATTCAATCGCTCAGACGGTCATCCTGCTACTTCAAATGACCCTGACCACTTGGAGCGCAATTTCCCTGGGAAGAGTTTCAACCTTGAGTTGAATAGAAACACCTTTTGGCCCGACTCAAATATTCAATGCACCATGTGCTCCGTCATGCCACTCTTTCTGCTTTTTCTTTTGTAGCATTTTGCACTTTCATATAAAAAAATTAAACTCATCAACTTACCAACCGCATCAATCTCTCCTTCCCGCAAGCTTAGGATCCATGTTCGGCCCACGTACCAAAAATCTCAATGTACTACCAATGGGTAGATGACATGCTCTTCCGTAAACCATTATGTAATCAGGAAGTCTCCAATGGGTTTCTTATATGTAGTTCCGATATGCCCACAATGCATCATCCAACTTGGTTGCCCAATCCAAGCGTTGTGCGTTCACCGTTTTCTCGCAAAATCTATTTAATTTCCCCGTTTGACACCTTTTTCTG
The DNA here is from genome assembly GCA_018107945.1 of Datura stramonium. Lineage (NCBI taxonomy): Eukaryota > Viridiplantae > Streptophyta > Magnoliopsida > Solanales > Solanaceae > Datura > Datura stramonium. The sequence continues at coordinate 6,206 of JACEIK010005070.1, read as the reverse complement.
CCCACTAGTTTGGGGATGATATGATGTAAAGCCACTTATGACGAACCCCATATTTCAAGTTAGCAAATTCCTTAACCCGCATTCACAAAATGTGCCCTCTCCATCACCGATAATATTCTTGTGGTGTACCAAACCTCGTGAAAATCGCTCTTCTTCACAAATCTAAGCCTACCTTGTTGTCATTCCCTGACAAGCTGGGTCGCTCAACCCACTAAGACACTGCAGTCCACCGCCACCAAGATGTATCAATTGCCAAACGACAGGGAAACGGGCTCATAAAATCTATCCCCACACATCAAAAACCTCAACTTCCAATATGTGATGCAATGGAATTTCCTCGGGTTTTCCGCCGATTGTTCATGTTCTTTGACTTCTATCATATACTTTGACATAAGTCATAAAGATTTTGAACAAGGTGGGCCAAAAGAACCTCGGATTGCAAGACTTTGTGAGAAGTACACTAACTCCATGATGGCCTCCATATAGTGATGAATGGAAACTCCAAGTACCTCCCGCCGCCTCGACTTTTTGGAATGCATCGCCTCAATACTTGATCTCGGTCTCGTTGAATAGATACACTTCCCATAGACTGTTCGTTTAGGCGTCGCCACCACATTGGCCGTACTGGGCGATACAACACACTTATGTCGCCAGCTTCCAACCACCCTATTCGATGCGTGTTTAGGTCCTTCTAGTCAACACATACCGAAGGATCTGTCATCCGTGAATACATCCACATGAGCATCGTACAAGTAGTGTCTCCATATATTTAATGTGAATACCACCGTTGCCAACCCAATTCATGAGTCGGATGGTTCTTCTAAGACTTTGAGTCAACCGGGAGGCATAGGCTATCACTTTGCCCCCGCCGCATCGAACGCAACCTGGGTCCAACTCGAGGCATCACAATATACAACAAACCCGTTTGTTCCTTCCGGCAAAAATGGTCAACATTAGAGCTGTAGTTAGTCAAGTCTTTAACTCCCGAAAACTCTTCACACTAATCCGACCACCGAAATTTCACCTTCTTTTTGGGTTAACTTGTTAGACGGGATGCTATAGAGGAGAAAACCTTACCACAAACCGTCTGCAATAGCCAATCTAAGCCCGTAAACTCCCGATTTCTGTGAGGTAGGTTCGGGCCAATCATTCATTGCCGCTATTTTTTAGGAGGATCTACTTGTATCCCTCACCTTAGACCACATAACCTATGAAAGTCACACTAAACCGTAATTCACACTTGCCGAACTTGGTGAATAATCGATGATTTCACTCGTTGTAATGCTAACCTTAGGTGATTGGCATGCTCTTCATTTATGGAGTACACTGTATCGTTTTCAATAAATACAATGATGAACATATCCATGTACTTCTTAAAAACCCTAATCAAGTCCATGAAGGCTTCGGGGTGTTCAAGTAAGCCAAATGGACATTACCACAAACTCGTAATGACCATATTGAGTTCTAAATGTTGTTTTCAGTATCTCATACTCCTTAACCCTACTCTCGATTGTAATTCGACCCGAGATCAATCTTTTAGAGAAAAACAAATTTCGGCTCTCTAAATTTGGTCAAACAAATCATTAATTCTATGTAGAGGGTACTTTTTTTCTTAATCCGTGACCTTGTTCACTGACGGTAATCTATTCACATTCTCAGGGTATCGTCTTTCTTACACACAAATAGCACTCGGAGCACCCTGTGGAGAGATGCTGGTCTTATAAAACCCTTACCAAGAAGATCCTTTAACTGCTCCTTCATCTCCTTAAGCTTAGATGGAGCCATTCTCGTAAGGAGGGATGGAGATAATGAGTGTCGGGAGAGATTTATACCGAAGTTTATCTCCCATTTAGGGAACTCCTCGAAGATCTTCGTAGTCTACATTTGGGAACTCGCCGACAACCGGTAATCGATATGGTCGGGTCTCGCAGTTGAAACTTGACCCGAACCAAATGATATATACATCCTTTGGGAATGAGTTTTTGGGCCTTAATAAAGGAAATAAACCTACCCATAGGCGCCTGAATCAGCCGCTCTCTACCATTCTTACACCGGTTCGTTTGGAAACCGGAACTTGACAACTCTAGTTCAAGTATGAACTAAGGCATAGCAGTAGTACAACCAATCCATGCCGAGAATAAGGTCACCCGACCTCATGTCTAGCTCTACGAGATCGCTTGGAATTACTTTATCTGACTCGAGATCGGTGCTTAGACACCCGATTGGCTCTAAGTGATGCGCCAACTTGGATGGAGACTAAAAATGTTTCTCGTAGGACCTCTCGACTTATATTGAACTAAACTGCTATATATGGAGTCACGAACAAAAGAAGAGTAGCTCCTAGATCTAAGAGGGAATATATACCTAGATGGAAGAGACGTAACATACTCGCAACTATGTCGTGTGAGCTTGATCCTAACAAGAAGATAGAGCATAGAATAGAATCGCACCGACCGCGAGCCGGCCGCTTGCCGGAGCCGCTAGGGTAGTGGATTGTGATCTCCTCTACTGAGTTAACCTGGCCACTTTCCAGTTGGTGCCCAAGCTTTCCAAATCAAAGAACCTCTCTCGCACACGTAGACACTCTCCAGATGATACTTGCCGCACTTGGGGCAAACCGGATACATGTTCCCCGTACTATGAGCATGAGATTGAGTGCTAGACGACCACCCTCTCGATCCTCGGCGGGACCAAAAGGTTGGAGCGGGCCGTCGATCCAGGCGTTGGGGCCCCTACTCTTGCTATTGCCGCGTGTTACCGATGGCCGAAACTGAATGGCCAATTTCAAGCTGTACTTGTTCTTTCTCTCCATATCCCTTAGTTTTTCGCTCAATTTGTCACATAAATAATCATTCTAGAAAGGTCCATGTCCTTGATCAAAGATCATGGTCCTCGCACTCTTTGATAACCCGGTAAACTCCAAAGCATACTCCTCCAATGTCCTTGCCTTGTCACAGTTCATAAACTCTACCATCTTTGTCTCCCTCGCCTCCCGGGGGAAATACCTATCCAAGAAAGCCGTTCGAAACTCCCCCAACATCACTGGCCTCAAGCCCTATTGGCCGCCTCCTTCCACTCTGCCATACTAAACCTGGCTACCCTTTAAGTCAGATAGCAAACTAGGCCGCACTCTCAAGGAGTTTACACCCATAATGCGTGTAATCTTCCTCACCTCATCTACAAACTCTTGGGGGTCCTCCCATGTGTTTATATCCTGGAATGATAAAGGGTTCATTCGAGTGAAGTCCCGGCGCACTTTTCCGTCGAAGCGCACTGACCATGTTCACCGATACAACTTGTTGATTCACTTGATTGGTCACGCTTGAGTTAGCAATTAAATGGTCGCTCTAAATTTTGCAAAAGAGAAATTAAATCATCGTAGGGAGCCGTCGGATGGTGGGGAAAGTCTGACTTTTTACACTCCTTCGTTAACAATGTGCCTAGAGGCATGGTTCATCGATTGAAACAAAGAAAGCAAAAATTAGAATGACACATTTGAATTGAACTTTAACGCACGATAAAGAATATGAACATAAGGTATTCTTTTTTAATAACATCTCATAGCCTCCCTCGCCAAGTGCGGCGCGCCTCACACATATGAAAAGGACTCTATTCGATGTGTCTTTCGGAATTTTCCGAGGATACTCAAATCTAATGCTCGATACAAGTTTGTCACCCAAGTCTACACCGACGTAACATCGACACTTAGCCGGTGACCCCAAGTCAACCCCTCGGTCTATCATTCACTAGCATTTTGAGTAAACATGCAAAGGCGAAACTTTTAAATAAAAATCAAAAAAACATTTATGAAAGACAAGTTCAAAACATAAAGTTCCAAAACACTTGGAGTAGAATTGATAAATCTCGAAAATCATGTTTGCTTGAAAGCCACTCCACGAGGAGTTGCCGGGACAAGCCCCCGCCTAACTCTAAGTCTAACTGAAACTACTAAATGAATAAAAGAAAGAAATAATGTCTCTGATGATGAATCACACTTCAACTGCTGGCGGAGAATTCGAATCGGCAGACTGGGCTTATGCGGAAGCCCGAGAACTCCAGCTGTATCATGAAATGATACAAAAAAAAGTATGCATCGCATTTCTTTGAATGTCCCTAGCAAGTGAGAGAAACATGAATAACATGATAGAACTAGTAACTCAACCGATACGACATGAAATGACCAATCGAAATACTGAAACTAATACGATCGGTATAAAACCGATATGGTAAAAGTGACCCCGACCGATGGTCGAAACACCCTAAGTCCGAAATACCGAGTCCGGGAATACATAATTGTACCGATCTCGACTCAAGAATCCGAGAGTGAACTGCATCGACTCAGAGGGAGAGGCTATAACCGACATATAACCGTGTGAGCCAGACGTGGGAGTCCGATGGCGGCCACTTCACCGATAGACTTCCAAATATACCTTGCTAGGGTATAAAGGCATGTACCGTGAGAATCACTATCAAAGGGGGCCATGAGGCAGAGTAAATAACCTACGGCAACGTGTTCTAGAACCCGGGTGCGCCGAACCCCCAACCCTTTTCGGTGCTAAGTACTACTCCCATTAGATTATACTATTGCTACTACTACACGAAAACCTGGGATACCTCGATATCGGGCCCAAGACAATACCGACTAAGGATACCGGTCAGAGAGTTCCCTCGAACATCTTATAGACCGCATTTGGAAACTAAGTTCTAAGACTGTCGAGCCGCACAGAAGTGTCGTAAACGCCTAAAGACCAAACTATAACCGAAATGGGGTCCTCGCTTATCAAAGCTTTATAACTGAATTAACATCACCCCACGAACCAAATAACTATAATCTAGTGTCCGAGTCTTATAACCGAGAGGCATCATTGACACTGAAAAAGACTATAGTGAACCGATCGATGATATTATGCCGGTCAACCCGAGGCAAAATTTCCGATCGAGGCTAGACCTATTATCTCCTGAGTGATATTAAGTAACAAATTTATGAATAAGAGTGACTAATTAAGCCTTTAGCCGAGTTTCTAATACATACTAATACTATGGGAATTTCCCTCAATTTAAAGGATTAAAGCATGAACTAATAATTCGCAAATATATAGGATTCTAGTTTCTCATCTGGGAAAAGATAGGCTAAAATTCTCATTCACTTGAATAGGCATCATTTTAGTCACAAACTCAGGGAATTAGTGTTACGCCCGCCTTGGGGTATGACCGGCACCTCCGGTGCCCCATCGGGACCCGAATCGCTAGACCGCCGAGCCTAAACACTGTGCCCGGCTAGTTCTAACTTCTGATTCAAGAAAACAAAGGGCTATATAACGGTTGTAAATAATAGCTCTCCTACTAATAGGCCTACAGCCACTTGTACTATAACATCGCCCAACCGTAATCACATTCATATGTGGGACCTAAGCAAAGCCGACAAGGCCACCATGCCGTCTAAGCATTCTAAATCAAGAAAACCGGTGCTAAATCGCTACGTGACCGACAAGGTCACAACTACCAACTGAGTAAGGCCCCACACGGCCATCACAACAAGCTAAAACGTACACATGGCCTCACACGACCGGTATAACTAACCACAGGGTATACACAATCGGCAAGCCTCTAAGAATACTGAAAATATGGTCGGGATAGGGCCCCGACCTACCCATACTGTACAACAAAAGAAAAGGGATAAACCTCTAGCTATCTAGCTCCGGATGACTGGAGCTGATGAATCTGTGATCTGGCTAGAATCATGAGGTCTCGGCTCCTCGTCTATGAGTACCTGCAGGCAAGTAATGTAGCGCCCCCAATGGGCGTCAGTACCGCTGGTACTGAGTATGTAAAGCAACAACTAAAAAATATCTAAAAACAACAATACAACTAATGGAACTAAAATAGAAAGTAATAGATTGAAACTGACTGAAAATGTAATGCTAAGCCTGTTCTAACTATGTTGGAAGGAGTAAGAGACATACCTAGAAATGTAACGCTCTACTGTCGATCTACCCGTATCTAGAGTAACGTGGCATAACATAACATAACATAACATAGCATAGAAAATACAAACCTTACCCGGCCCCCATAAGCCGGGAGGTACAATCAACACGCAATCTATAGACCTACCCCGGTCATCCATCTCCTCTAATAACTATAAGCATCCTGCCGATCCCCTGGGTATGCACTTGGGCTCGCTGAGCCCCTGACTATAACTGTACCTG